>JAHZNB010000407.1:0-10714 GCA_027744295.1 Callyntrura guangdongensis | reverse complement strand
TTATTACATATCATCCGCATCAAAAGTAGTCAAACCCTCTCTAATATTTTTATACTTGTTGGGGTGTGTCATTTAATGATGATGTGCGACAATGATAAAACTATTGTTGATCCTATTTCTTCCTTAACAGAAGCACCAGAAGCAGTAATAGTAGAGAAACAACAACAGCTTGTTGGTATGCCTAACATCCTGGAGCGGGAGCGCTAGTTCAGGATTTTATCTTTTTTGTATAACGTGATCAAATGAAAATATGAAGATGAGGATGATGAAGATGATGATAATAAAGCTAGAAGCTGCAGCTATAAAATGTGGATTATTTTTTGGCAAGTATAAATTAACTTGACTATTTGCCAATATGTAATGATCTAGGACGTAAGTAAAGCAAACAGCTAACGAAATCCTTGCGTGATGCCTGCAAGCCGTTGTAATCTGAAGCAATGAAAAAAACAAAATGAATTAAATCAAGAAGCCAGATTTTGTTATTCCTCAGACAGAGTCATCATGGCGTACTTTTCCTCCTATTGGAGGACTTTTGGGGTAAAATTGGTCGCAATTTGCTATAAGGTGTGCGTAATAGATGAAGATGAAAAGGTAAAAAGCATTTAGTGAATCCATCCTCTCGACAACCGTCAAGTATGTAGAGTGCAAAGTGGTAAAGATGATTGTAGGTATAATTCACCTGATAATTGCATATTTGGGTGAACCGTCTTCTATCTAAATGACAACTCGTATGAAATGTAAATAAATTCCCTGAACATTCAAATTTGTATAACAAGTAGTNACTTTTTACGGTGTGATGGTTAAAGAAAATGGCCTAATGAATGGGGTAGTAACTGATAGTGTTTTGACTGGGAAAGGAGAGATCGTTTGTTTGTTTCATTTTGTGAATGAAGTTCACTAAAGATTTCAAGACGCAATAGTAGCAATTAAAAGCTGCGTTACGTATGTAGCAAAAAATACTATTAACAGACGGACGTTTATGGGTATTCTCATTATTAGTGTTATTGTGGTGCCATATTCTCTTGAATTTAGTGCAAGGGATGTTTACACCTGCAGTCAAACGAAGTGACGAAGTAGCGCAAACCGAAACGAAAAAGATAATGAAGAATATTGTAAATATATACCTAAAATTAGTATTTGTCCAATTGGGTGTGAATTGCATTGTTGAATTGCTTTGTGAATTGTTCAGAATGCAAATAGGTGTGTACAGGAATTCGCTCGACAAATTGATAAATGATCGTGTATGAAGTATTATCATAATATGTAAAAATGTACTTGCTGGCATCATTGTCAATTTAAAAAATTCATTTCAGTTGTATAGTAGACTTGAAAAATTTGTGGTCCATAAAAGACAGACGGCACAAGTTTTATTCGATTAAGTGTTACAATGTCAAAACACATTTAAACGTCATTAATTGACCAATAAAGGCACTAAAAATGTCCATTGTAAAGATAGAAAGTTGAAACACTCCAGACTACAGTTGAGAGTTGTCCGGCTGTCCAGTTTGATGATGGCGATGACAACTTGGAATTAGCCCTTCAGACCATGTTCCATTGAGACAATTGCCCATTAGAATATATTTAACTGTCAACTTAGACAAAAAACCAATAAAAAACGGCAAGTTTGGCTGATATAAGTATCACAGCTACATATGTCGATGGGTAAGTTGAATCTTTTGCCTTTTTTATTGTTACTCCATACGAAAAAATGCCCACATTTTTATGGAACATGTATCATGTGTATATATTGTAACATATTGCTGCACGTCTTTTTTCTATGATTTTTTCTCTTGCCACAATCACGAATCACGACAAAGAGGTGAACAACGACGACAGTACAATACACGCAATACACCACCCGCACCCGTCATCCCATCTTTATCGATTTAAGAAATAAATACGCAAGCGAAAAGCCACATCAATGCTGTTAACGACCTCAATAACAATTACAGGGATAATTACAATTGCCATTTCGAACACGTATTTTACGTAAACCCAATATGTTCACGTAAAATGAAAAAATATACATGACCAGATACAATACAACCAGTCTGAGAAAAATATGTACTGCGATATCAGTTCATGAAGATTGAAGAGCATCAGAAAAAAAACTAGTGGGGTCGTTATCGCCGACCACCACCACCAACACTACCTCTTTTTAAGCCCGATAGGTGATATTGAGAAAACTGGAAATTTGTGCATGTTGATAGCATACATCTTGTTAGCACTCTACCCCAAAACCTTATTCACTTGTGCAAAAGTACATAATATTATACTGATATGAAGTCACGTACCGAATAATCATATATAGCACCAACACCATTGTTTCGCTTGACGATTTAATACACTATTTGAGAAAAGGAGAGCAACACATCGGATCAGCCCTTTTCTAATATTTACTATCCTAATTCAGGTTTCAGGAAGCTTTTGTATAGTGTCGACTTTCGACTTTCTTTCCAATATACATTTATACAGGAAAGTATTACTCGTCAACAAGCTCCCCTGCCTTGCGGTTGCTCATCAATTAAAAGCCACTCCACTAATCCCACTTGAATTTTTCTTTTCTTTTTTCGGTATTAAAAATGCAATTTTATTAGCATGGCTATATGCTACCAACTACCAAATAAACTAGATAAGCTTCGGGTGTACTGAAGGGATGAAAAAAGTGTTGGCTACCACCATCAGTTTATTTGCAATCTCCCATTGAGTTGAGCTGAATAGAATATTGTTATTATTGTTATTATCGTCAATAATGTGCTTGAAGCATTTTACAGCAGCAGGATCAAAACAGAAGTAGTACATACCTAGTAGTCAGTTGCTGGCAGTAAAAGCGTATTTATTCCAATAATTCTCTGATTAGTGAGCAATAAATCTTTGACTTAAATGGGATTCATGTGAGCATTTATTGACTTTGAAAGTAATTAAATTCTGATCCAGATTCCTTAAAGTTATCATGCATAAAAGTATCAGGAATCTACATAATATTGCATTGTGAATAATATGCTGTTGCTGCGAGTACCACTTTAAACTAGTGCAAGTTGAGATACCATATGATGCCATTCAACCAAAGAAACGGCATTTTTTGCTGTAAAAGAAGAGAAAATGAGTTTTGATCACGTAACGGCAATAAAATAGGTACATATGCTGTTTATGGATGACGTTTTTAAGAGATACTATAGGGAATAGAATCACGAGCAAATTTGGAGCGAGGACAGAAACAGATAGAGATAGAAGGATGATATCATAAGAGGCGAAGCTCCTTTAGTTTTAAGAGTGTATTATTTTTAAAGCTGAAAATAAATAATTATTTCACAACTCTTTGCCGCCAATGGAAAAAAACTACTGTTGTAATCAGTTTTAACAGAAATAGTAAAAGTGAAAGATGCAAATGATTTGTTCATCTGTCACCGTTTGTTCAATTGCAACTATTGTAAGTCGAATGCTATTACAACTTTTCTCAAACAGAACAAGCAAGACAGGTATAACACTTATGAAAGCAAGTCAATGTGCTCTTTTCATATAACGATTGATGTATTTATTCTCGTTTCCTTTTTCTCTCTCTCTGTCTATCTTGGAAATGATAGGACGATTGTCAATCCCTTAAAGTAAGTCAAATCAAAATTTTTGCCTTGAGATGAGGATGATGTGTGTCACTAATAGAAATGCTATGTTCATAGAGAGTCCAGCTAAAATTGAAATGTTACTATCTGATTTGATAACACTTGCACTCTGCACTCTCCCACCCATTTGCCTCTTGTGTGAAAGAAACGTGTCTCCCTTCCTCCGCAGCGCGATCAACCTTGATTCCGCTCTCATCCTCTTTTGCCTCGATGCCTCTTATACAACCGCCGCACAAAAATGCGTGTTTGTTTGAACTGCGTGCTTCGTTAAATTGCGTCGCACCTCAGGCAAGCAAGGAAACTAGTGTTTTTGAATGCCCACCTGCTTTTAATTTAATCTTTTTGGCAATTTAAATTACTTAAAATAATTATATGGGAGACTCCACTAAGAAAAAACACTCACTGGACTATAATAAGTGCTTCAAAATCTTGTCATAATGGAAGCATCTCTAAACATTTTTCGTCACTCTCTATTTCTGCCTCGCTTCCCAGCTTCAATCTCCACTTTTCTTATTGATTTGATTCCTCGTTGACTCGCTACATTATTTTTCCTCTTGTTCCTCCCTAATCAAAAAGATTATCCTTGAGCTTCTTTTATGATGACGGTCTCTCACTTCATCTTGTATGTAAAATCTGATAAACCAATTTTTTTCTCCTGGATAGAGTGCCAGAAGAAGAGTAAAAAAGATAAAAACCACGATGGAAAATGCATCCATCATCTTTAATGACTATGGACAAATGGTATACTATCGTTTTTTTCCTTTTCTCACTGGACACTGGGACAAGTTTTTCCTTGTGACTTTAACACACAAAAAACAGATTTCTGATATCACCATTGAAAAATGCTTTTGGACAATAAATACACTTGATTATAATACTGCTGTATATATAATATATAGACAGCTAGAACAAAAAAGCACACTGTCAGCCTACTAGTACATTGATTTTTCTTGTACAACGATGACGGACAACTGTCCACAAAAAAGGTGCTCTCTTTGTTTTCTTGTCAAGCTACCACCACCACCACTAGTTCATTTGTTGTGTATGATGTTAGTGATGGTGTGTTTGTACTGGCTACTGTTTTTTTCCGATCGTCATTATAATATTCTAATGATAAAGATGATGAAAGAAAAAGCATGAACATGAAATATTCCTCTACTTGTGCAATTTCAAATTAACTTGCCAAGCAGCTGAAATGTGAGTACGCTCTTTACGATGTAATGACGAGAAAAGAAAAACGATTGGTCACACTGTCTGCTCATTTTTTTCAACAACCCATGGACCGTCTGGGTTGGCTGTTTGTTTGGAGACCCGTACAGATGGATTACCTACTGAAGTAGCTATTTAAATTACTGTCGTAAGAACGGCAGGATTTTGAATGAGCTCACCTTTATTTTCTGATGCCTCATTTTTCTTTATAGATTCAAAGACACAACAACAGTGAACTTTATTGCTGCTAGTATGCATTAATATCCCATGACCAGTATGTTTTTTTTTTAAAAAAAGTACAAACTTGGGTTTGGCTAAAAACCAGTAGCAAAATTGGGGGTTCCTGATACTGTGACAAAGCGAAGGTGGGTCCGTGACAAATCAAAGAAAATATAAACTCATTAATTCTCCACCATAGCAGATACGGCCAATGGGAACAGAAAAGAAGCTTAGCCAGTGTACATACACTTGTGGGATAAAAAAATCTGGATCTTTTGTTAAAATTACTGATGACTGTCTACAGGTAGTGTAACAATGTGTAAGCATCGTGAAGTCCGTGTGTTGTTTTTGCCTTAAACTTGTAAAAACTAGAAGCTTCTACGTTGGAGCCACCCTTCAAATTAACTGACAAAAATTATTACATGACAAAGGTTAATTTGACAAATGCACGTTTATGGAGTCCTAATACATTACGATAATGTGCAGCATAATTGGCCACGCAATACAAAGGAGTGTTCACTTGTCTAGGCGTGAGCATACCTCAGTCCTCACTTCTGCCTACCACCAATAACGCAAAAGGGTTTGCATGTGTGTGAGATGGCATGCCACGCCAAATAAAAATTATAATATTGCTCACGCTATTATGAATGATGCTGATAATAGAAGTAAGTAATGGACGGTCAAAAATGTTAAGGTGAGGTGCAAATGGCAAATTGCTGTGTGAATCCTGACGGCCTCATAAAAGCGCTCTGTCCTGTATGCACGGAGGTGGGAGCACACTACTGGTGGCACAAATCTCATTTTACTTTATTCGAACATGAAGCCTTTTCAAAATATGACATCCTGAATGTCAACATGATTTTAGGGTATAATAATGGCGTATTACTACCTGCACACGGTGCACACCACCACCGCCTTACACACCACACACACCCCATGTTAGATAATGTTATACAACGCCACACGGACAGTTGAGCAGCGTATGCATGTACATATGCATTTTTGATTAAGTGGCAATTCTTAGAATCTTGACAATGAGACAAGAATGGGCAGCCACGGTTGGTTGGTGTTAATGGTTTGTGATGTGATACTTTTTAAAGTAAATTATTGCATGATACAAACGCGTGTGCGTCTTGGGAGGTTTTACTAAATGTTCACTTTAGTTCGAGTGTGTCTATACTGCCACCACCATCGCGTTGTTATAATGAAAAAGGCTTTCACACAAAAGGTGAATTTTCGTTTGCAATGTTGACTTTTTGATTGAAAAAAGATAAAGTCAATCTGTCTGCCAGACACACAATAGAGCTGTTTGCTCGCTGCCTGCCAACTTCTTCGGCATTTTATTTTAACAACAGCATTTAAAAAAAGTAGCCGTACAAAGTCAAAAGTACACTTGAGCTTGCTCTTCTGAAATACACGTCCATTTGCATACACAGTAAGTAACAGGCGTACACACACGGCCACTGTAACCAGTAGCTGGAAAGAATACACACTTAATTCTCATGTTCTCTAAAAATGTGTTTATACTACATCACTGGGCACATTCGTTAGAATGCAGGCAGGAAGAACAGTCAGGGAGGGCAAAAGCTGTTGATGAGTTTAAGTAGCCATGCAAGAAAAAAATTACATCTTGACATACGCCAACAAAGCGGATGTCACTTTCATCTTTTTTTTACTTCGTCCAGCTAACATAAGTGATATCAATGAAAATCAGTTTTTATTATAGTTATTAAAGCTGTTATTAAATAGAATAAATGAAGAAAGGCTGTTTCTTTTCGCTGTAATTCTTGGAATAAATTTTCTTTGGAAAAAGGCAAAAAACGCACAGGAGATTAAATATAGGGTTTGCAGTAGGGATGCAGATAAATTTAATTCATGGGTAAAAATTTATACCTTTCCAACCAACACTCCACGGCACACATACCAAAAAGGAACGTCATCATCAGATCAGTTAGTGTACATTGAAACGGCAGATAAACAGAACGAATCAACAACAAACAACGACCACCACCGTAACCGCACAACACCACCACACGTTGATTAAGGCCAAGCTTCATTTAGTGTACATTGAAACGGCAGATAAACAGAACGAATCAACAACAAACAACGACCACCACCGTAACCGCACAACACCACCACACGTTGATTAAGGCCAAGCAGGCGAAGACATGTCTATGTGTGCGGCCGTAATGAACATACATATTCCATGTGTTTACCAACATCTTTATACTTTTTATTCGCTCTGTTTTACATTTTACTTACTTAAAAGAAATGCTTGAAAGTATAAAAATTGAGCTCAATTTTTTCTCTCGCTCCACTACTACTACTCCCAACTAATGAAGGATATACGATAATATGTAGATTGGTAGATTGGTTAAACAGCGCTTTTGAGAGCTCTGTATAAGGTTTTAACCAGAGAAATAATCTGTTGGGCTGTCCTAACTTGTTTCCCTGTGTCTTTGTCTCTCTCAAAGATAAAAATATTTCCAAGTGATTCGTCCTCCATAACATTCTCTTTAGATTAAAAACGAAATAATGTAATCATAGATCAAGGGTGGTTGAGTCAATGATGACTACACGGTTATCACAACAGGTAATACCGCGAGCATCAGCTTTTACAAAAACAAGATCTATGAGGCAAGCTATCTATCGTTTTTAATGAAATAAAATTGTGAACAGAGAGAAGGAGAGTGAACGTGTGTGCTTCTGCCGCGCCGTCGTCGTGATCCTGTCGATTTCATGTGTGGTTCTTCGTTGGTCCCACTTTTGCTCAAATGTTTTGAGACCTAAATGGGTACCAAAATGCCAAACTGGGGTTCAAAATCAAACTCAATGACTTTTTGTGTTGAAGAATAATAATAAATAGAGCATTGTACCTATTAGATCGTGGGCATGTCCTAATCAAACGAAATGGTAATGGACAATCAATGTCCATTATCTCATCAAATAAAAATAGAGAGGACGAACGAGTCAGTTTCTGATTTAATTAGAGTCCAACAATGTTACAACACCGTGTCAAAATACAATATGCTTTTCTTTATTGTCATTTTACTAGGCTGTCGATTTGGTCAGATTCTTTGGTCAGAGTTTATGGTATTTCCACAGTTTCGTTTGGTGTCCGTGAGCTTTGCAGTGTTTTTACCATACGGAGATAAACTTAAAGTCACACCAAATCGCTAACCTGTTTGACACTTTATGTAAGTTGAAAACCCATTCGGGAATCAACTCTTGTGGCCAGAAATATAGCAATGCAACGTGCCGCGTGTATTCTTTAAATATTTGCCGCATATATTCTCAACTGCATTCAATTGACAAACATGAAACTATGTGACCGATACACATTATATCCATTACCTGGGTAAACTCTGTTATGATCACAATCACAATTTTAAACTATAAACTATTCAAGCGTAGCTTATAATACATGAGAATCCAAAAAGAGAAAAAAAACAGCGGAAGATTTACTGCGGTTCAAAATCCTCACTTCCGTTTTTACCCCTTAAAATTTTATGTTGTGTACCGAGATGATTGCTTTTCCTATTTTTACCGATTGCTGTACACTTTTCCTTTAGTAAAAATTACATGCTGACAGAACAAAGCAACACGCCAAAAGCTGTCGTTTGATTTTGATGATAGACGGACTACAGGAATCCCGTTCGTTTTTCTATGTCACGTAGCCTAAATTGGATACACCATTTTTATGTGGTGTGGTGCCGTGTGGTGGTGACAATTTTCACCAGTTTTAGTGTCTATTTTAGTAGCATCATGTGCCATCGCAAATGATATGGTACAAAAGTAGAGAGACACACACGGGTTTGTTGTTGTGTCTATTCGTGTGTGCTTATTTACCGTTTTAAACATTTAGGAAATACGCTGAAATGAGCATGCATCTTTAACGTTATTGTTAGCAAAGCCACCAATATTACTATTATTATTATTATTATTATTATTACTATTGTGGTGAAAATGGGGCATGTGCACTGGTATGTAATAAAATACGGAAGCTCATTATTCTTGTCAAAAGAATTTTTTAACTGCTCATTATATCCATTTGAATTCTTGTTGAACATTGCTTCTATTATAAAAACGTTGGGAGATGTTGATCGTCATCGGGAATGGTGCATTTTTGTTGTAACTTGGAATGGGGTAGCGACACATTATAATATTAAATGTTGGCCACATTTTTACGAGATGAGCTATCTTTTTGTTTCTGTGGACGGACAAATTTTTGTCTACCGTGCCATGTATTCCTTTTTTGTATTATACGGTAGTGGTTTTTTTGTTGAGTTTGAAAATGTTCTAACGTTGTAAAAAATGTACTGAGTTAACATGAATGTATAAAATATGACGGAAAAGAACCACTATCAACTATCTATTTTGTCAGTCATTTTTGTTTCATTCATGTGTTTTGCCAGTAAAAAAAGAGTTTTCATGAATTAAACATCAGTCAGTCTACCTTGGAGTGCTCATCATTTGCTCGTCAATGATAATCACCAGTCATACAAAAAGCAGGAGATTTATATTTACAACACGTTTTGAAACTGAGGCTGACTTTAAAATGTTTTCCTTATTACTGTCGAAGTAAGCATGATATTAAATGAAATGGTAGCTTTTTTTAAAACCGTAATTTACTCCAGTTTACATGCTTGTTTTTATGCAAAATTAATAACGACACAAAAAATGGATTTCCAAAAGCATTTTAACGGCCGTTCAGAATAAACAAGAGAGATCTTTCTATCCTCTAAATTTTTTATGAATGAGTGGTAAAAAAAGCAAGACAGAGGAACCACACACGCTACAAAAACGACATGATCACTATCATTGAGTACAGCGTAACGCTGAGGTAATTAACATGTAGTGCGCATAAAGGAAACGAATATCATTCAAAAATTCATTTCATTAGAAGTCATTAGCCAGCGTAAATTGCCAAAAAGCTTACGACGGGAGGAGGATTGGCCTCCCTGTAGGCAATTTGGTATGATAAGCATAAAAGTGGTCTAAACGCAAACTGTAGAAAAACCACCATGGCTTTAACATGGAGCATTTAATTTCAGTCCTTCCAGTTTTTGTAACACACATCTAACCAAAAATGTGAGTTGAATTCTGTTGAGTGCATATACCCGTTCCTATACTGTTGAAAAGGTGAGCAGCACGAATGCAAGGGAATGTGCATTTAAGATAATACTGATGTTGGTTGCACTAGTACTAGGTATGTTAGTAAATGCAAAGCGAAATAGGAGAAAGGAAATTGTTTAAACAATCAATGTTTAAAATATTATTCATTTGAGACGCTACCTATACTAAATGATTATGCAGCAAAAACTCACGTGGTACGAAACCTCTTTAATGGGAGACATTAAGCAGTAAAAAATTGTTTTAGATAATAGTAAAGTCGGAATGGAAAAACTTATTGATTGTTGATAGATGAATAGCCTTTTTGAAGTGATTAACCCACACCGTTTTCAATAACCTCTTTAGGTGAGGTCGTATAACTTTAACTGTAGACAAATAGGTATGTCTTCTGGTGTAATGTGATCCTGCACGCAACAATGCCATTCATTCAGTTTCTTTCACACGGCCGTCCGTCCCATCTTCTGATGACGAGATGAAAGGCTGATATACAAGTTCTTCATGACTAGTTGGGTATGTTGCTGGATGCTTGCAAG
>JAHZNB010000406.1:0-15772 GCA_027744295.1 Callyntrura guangdongensis | reverse complement strand
CTGTTACTGTTTTTGACAAAATTAGTATGCCAATTCCATACATGGAATATAATAAGAAAAATAAGTTTAAGAATATAATAATAATAAATGGAGATAAAAAGCTCTATCTAACGAAACGACTAAATTTACGATTTCACCTACATAGTTTTCATATAATGTGTTAATTGATAGAACATAAAAGCCGTTTGACCATGTCATTGTCAATGATATTAATTACTACAAAACTGATTTCTTTCTCTGATATTACGATTCATAACGTTGTATTACTTGTATTTTGTTTGAACGGTTCTACAATCGTTTAAAATTTGAAAGGAATATTAGGTATAATTACAATGCCCCTGTAACGCTAACTAAATGAATTTGCTCCATATATCTTCGGTTGATGTTTGTAAAACTAAAAATTATGAGATTATTCAGCACAGAAGGGGGCTTCGGATGATAACGCTTCAACAACAAAAACAACAACAACGCCATTATAAAATCGTTAAAATCTCTTTGTATTATGATTTCAGTATGTGTGTTGTGTATGACAATGAAAAGAAAAATGGTGATGCGAAGGATAATGGGATTATGATTATAATGAGTGTACACGGGTATATTATTATTACTTGAGATAATATGATGACGGGGAAAATCAGCGATTTCCAGGCTTTTCATGATACGATGAACAGAAGATAATTTACGATAAGGGTCTAAATTATCACAACATGTACGTCTCATGCCCTAAATGAAAAATATTAGGTGTACGTACGATAACATAAAAATTTAGTCGTAATGTTGGTTAAATGAATTTTACTGTCGATGTATCAATACAAGAAATGATGTTACTGCAAAATGTACGCGATCTGTGCAATAGTCAAGTTGGGTTGAAAATTTGACGCAATGAAAGATCACTGCAAAGGTAACGATTAACGCTTCAAGCACAACGTTAATTAAAATTAACATTGAAGTTTCATGATGATAAATGAATAGCTGTTCAAATTTCAAATGTTTCAGGTAAAATGGCAAGATGTCAGGACACCGGCTGAACGTTGATATAAATCATAAATGAATTTAGAAAGAGGAATTCTTCACCACAAAATGGGTCTGGTGAACAATATGGATTTTTGGAGTGATAGGAAGGTAAAATGTATGCTACTTCTTTCCTTAGCAGCCAAGCAACACGTCATACACTCCACCAGGGTATAGGTTAGTTGTGCAATCAACAGCCTGACTGCTACGATAGTTAGTGTTTTCTTCTGAGCTCCACGAAAACTACCGCTCTTTTCGTATTTTAGTCCGATACAAATTGAAAATTGATTGAAAGTTTGCTCAATCATTGCACATAGCCAGTATAACTTGCTTAGCTATAAAGCTATAAGAGGAGTAATAAACAACATTACTGCAACGTGTATTTACGCAAATAATAATTATTATCAGTATTACTACCGAACACGCGAGTTGCTGTCGTGTGGGTAGGTTTTGTCATGTCAATTGCCTTTTTTACGCAAATGCTGTCACAAGAATCAGGCACGACGTCCGATACTCTAAATGGCATTCAGCTACATGACACACATACAACTTTTCTCTCCTGTATGAAATCGGCTGTACAATGAAGCACCTCTCGATTAAAAACTTACACATTTTGCTTGGCATGATAATGAACCAACTTACTATTTTTTAAATGATTTTACATTTTAACCGTGTGTCGTTGTTGTACACCTACTTGTCTGACAAACCATTTTGTTTTGATGGTGAACAACTGGTTGTGTACACCATCGAAATCCCCACTTAACTCACATTTTCCCCAATGGATTCGCGCACACGAAATCCGATCCTTCTAGATATATGCGGGTACGCCGAGCAATACGAGAGAATCACAATAAAACCAGTTTTTAATTCGACTTTGAACCAACCTCACAATATAATCATTTAATTTTGCGTGGTCATTTCTTTATCAGTACAGAGATTTTAGACTGGTGATTGTCTTTACCAATAAAAAAATTAAAATAACACGCAGCACGGTTTACACAGCTTAAACAGCAGACACAAACACGAGGTGACATAATAATACCTCGAGAAAGATAATTACATTAAATTTAAATTACAGTATAGTGGTAGTAGGTTATTTGCATGGGTGTATGTAGTTAATGTACATACATTATTAGCTATTTATAAGTTGAAGGTATAACTTTTGCCATGCTGCCGAACGACGCACAAAAATTCAACTGCCGGCCTATTCTTGTGATAACTTTTTTTTACGGTAAATGACCATACAAAGGTAAAAATGGTAACTACATTTTTTCTCAATGAAACAAAAAAATAAAAAACGGGTTAGGGCAGAACCACAGATAATTAAGGTAACAAACATTATCATGTTAAACCCTGCATTGTATAAATAATGTTTACAACAGTTTATCAATAGCATACTTAACAAAATCATTAGTTTTTTTCCATCCAACAAAAATATTATTTCTATTTCGTTCCAAAAAAGAAAGAAAAAATAAATCAGCCTTTTCAATTTCAAAATATTCCTACAATATTGTTATTTTCAAATAGGCGCTACTCCTGCACTATTACAACATTGATTTTATCGTTGACTACTGGACGAAGTCCACGGAGGTGCTGTCATCACTGATGAATTTTTTCTTCCGCCGAGTCCCCCAATTCCAGGTACATCCAAGCTGTGTGCTTCTAACGAGGAGGATTTAAACGAGGACGGGGAGCTGGATGAGCTGGTGTAGTATGAAGGTTGCTGATGATGATCAATGCCAACAACAAGGCCACCGCTGTCGGCCGGACCGCCATTACCTATACCGCCAATGCCATCTCCCATTCCACCGACACCGTCCGTATGAGCCATTGTAAAAAGCTTGGAGCAACGTTGTGATCGGAACTTTTCAAAGGATATAGAGGCCAGGATTAAAGCCGCTTGTTTAAGATACTCGGGCACAGTACGGTCTTTCCGTGAATTGGGGAGAAATGCGAAAGTCAATCTGGCAGGGATAAAAAATGACAAATATGAATTTGCACCAAATTTTTGCAAATTGCAATGCACCTTTAGGCAATATAGCCTTTCATATTTATAGTAGTGTAAAGCGTACCCTTCACGTCCGTTACTGGTTGGGTATAAAACAGATATGGAGGCTTTGAGATAATCTCCTATCGGACGAGGAACACGTGTAGAGAAAATAAACGATTCTAGATGATACGTTTCAAGAATCAATCTAGCTGTCCTACGCAGTTCGCCTTGTGCTTGTAATTCCTATACAAATGTGGCATGTTTAGAGGACTGTCTTGTTAAAGGGTAATTGTACAACACAATCGATATGCTATCTTCCTCTCACCTGTATATCTTGTACAGTTAAACCTATAACGAGATTCATGAGCACAACGCTAACAATGATGACAAAAGCGGCGTAAAGGAAATGCCCGAGTAGAGGGCCCATAACTTCGTCAACGTTTTCTCCGTAAAACATATCTTGATAATCAACTTCCCCGACCATCATGACAAACACTTTGAGCATTGAGTAGCAGAAAATTGAGAAAGCAGAGGTCTAAAACCATAAAAAGGAAATTGAAATTAAAATACATACAGTGGCCACAATGTGCCTAATTGGATTTCGTTTCTGGCTGATAGTTCAAATAAACTTTACCGTGGGGAATAGTATTGAAAAGGAAAATGCAAATGCGATGAATATGGATATAAATGTGAGTAGAAAAAATCCAAAGCTTTTGAGTACTTCCCCAAACATTTCAATGTATTTTCCCAACGATGGAAATCGTCCAATCTGTTGAAGTATAAATGTCCACGCTAGGAAGACCGTTAGTCTAAAATTGCACAATAAGAAAGCTGTTTTAAATCTAATTCGTAAACATCATTTAGTGACACATATGTTGATTATTTCATTTTGGTGTTTACCGCTGCCGCCTGATACTGGTACTCTCCGATTTCAGTCTGTTTGGTCAAGTTTGGAACGGTAGTCATCAGCACTAGTCCAATGAATACCCAAGTTCCCAGGTTGACCCAACTTCGGATGTACAATTTAGGAGTGATTACCAGTTTACAAAGCTCAGTCATGGCCATTAGTGCCGTTAACACGAGAATAAAGGCAACCTCGGAGTTGACGCCTGTGGCGATTATACATTTTGCTGAACTGGGGGATAGGCGATCGGTATCGTTTTCTGTCAAATGGTAAACATTTTCAAAGTCAAAACTTCAAAACATCTCAAGTGACAACACAATAAAATTTGGATTAACTTACGGGCCTGAGCAGTGTGATTTTGCGCACTTGCGTTAGACCGTAGCATTTTTTTGGTGAACATGAGGCATGGACATTTGATCAAGTATACGTTCAAAATATAGCTGGTGTATAAGATGACATAAAATACCTGTAAACCAGACATGTAAATATTTCATTTAAGTATTCAAAAAGTAAGCATAATGAAGCATCTATAGGTACTAGTATGTGATATGATATAGGTATTATCTTACATATAATATACAGGAGAACCAAAAATATTTCCTCACACGTCTCCATTTTTGTTCTATAAAAATTTGTACAACAGGATGGGTCAGGATTTTACTGCCCCATGCCGTGATAGGATTTTTGGAGAAGGGAAGTGAGTAATCTCATTTCCCGTTGCCAGCTCATGAAAAGACCTTCATGAGAGGAGGATGCAAGGGAGCTCGCCTTTCCGTCTGTCGCTCTAAACTCTGGGTAGCCGACGATTGGACTGAAAAAAATGTATTCAATATGTTAAATATGAACAATAAAAATTGGGTGCATGCATACGTGCGTGTACACAATTTTGGATGAACTATTTAACTATTTTAGTTACATTATTATTTTTTACCTAAAGTCAACTTTCAGAACACATTTGTCATTGGTTGGATCATATTGGTCTACAAAGACACACTCGTTCAAGAGGTAGGTCATCGTGTCTGGAAGGCGTTTGGCAAGCAAGCTCACAGGTTCTTCTCCAGTGTCTGATCTACTTTCACAAAAACGTTCAATTATTATCAAGGCCGGAAATAAAGGATAGATAAGAAAACATTCCGCGTTTATGATTTATCAGCTAGCGAACCTGAGACAAACATCAGCGCCTGCCGAAATGAGAATTTCTACACATCGAGCCAGTTGGTGATCGATAGCCACGTGAAGCGGAGTGTTGCCCATGTCATCTTGCGAATTTACGTCAATTCCATGAGTGCCTACTAGTAGTCTGGTACAGGCCTCGGCGTCATTCACACAAGTGACACAAGAACATTCTAAACCATAAAATTATGCATCATGCAGCGATAATGTTATTATTAGACATATGCATTTCAAAATGACACAAGAAGAAGACATACTTCATTCTACATCCTCTAAATATTTATATTCCTACCTATTGACACCGCATAATGAAGTGGGGTTTTCCCAACATGATCCGTAATGTTCGGATTCAGTCCAGTCTTGAGTATACTCTCCAGTTCTTCTGTGTTTCCATGTTGGGCCACTTCATGAATGTAGTGAATTGTCTCCTCTTCAAAATCCTTGAAATTCTTGCGAGGAAACAAACCACGTCGTGGTTTTGACGGAATGCTATGATTGCTGGGTTGGCTGGCAGTCAACTCAATCGAGTCTTTTGTGGGATACTTGTCCAGTGACATTTTGACAGCTTCTTTTTTCCTAGCACCACAGTTTTTACCGTTGTCACACGTACAATGCAGTATCGACCAACGAAATGAAACCCCTGCTCACCGCTGGGTCAACAAACCGGCAACACGTAGTATCTGTACACCAAACAATCACCAAACAAACTTTTAAACACGGTACACTCCGTAATTATCGGTGCACACCACCAAACAAGTGCATCCAACTTTGACTTTGACTTACGACACACAACAACTCACAAACTCACAAGGCAAAAAATAATCCTTCAATCGACCGTGAGGATCATGAACGGCTTTACATTGCTTGTCACCTTCTTCTCACGACCGCAATACAATCTCTTCTCGGATCAGACAAAAACAACTTCATCAATACCAAAAAATCTCTGCACTTTTTCTTTTTAGATATAGACTTATGTCGAGTATTGCTCCTTTTAACTTTGTTGCACTTCACGTTATCACGTTTTACATTATTTTATATTTTTCACTCCTTGTTCATTGTGTTTATTACGATTTTCCTCTTTGCGACCACAGCAAGAATAAAAAATTTCTTTTCTTTTGCCCGTCACTCTTCTGTCCGTCCTCGTCCTCTCTTCTCCTAATGAAATGCGACAAACAGGTAGTTGCAGTTAGTCATGTCATAAAACGTAACAATTTATACGAATATACGCACACATGCATATGGATAGATATGCATTGCCCATGCCTTCATAGTATTTACATTATACTCTTTTTTATTGCTCCGAGAAATTTTTCTGTGTCATGATTCTCTCTATTCTTTTGCCTCTATGTATTGTTGCCTTATTCGACTTAATAACGAGACTGCTGTCTGTTATTTGCTAGTTTCTCTCATTCTCCGTTTTACAACACCAGCAACAACACAAGCAAACTTTAAAAAATTCTTCTTTTTCAACATCTGCGTCCAAAATATAAAGATTTGTTGGCCTGATGACTCAAACTGCCTTGCTGCAAGGCAAGCCTTTTTCATACTACCACGATGAACAACTACGCGCTAATAATATATTCGTCTCGATTCTCACAACTGTTAGTTGACCCAAAATGAAAACGTTTTAATGATGAGCAGGATGATACAAACATAACAACACACGTCTTGGTTTTGGTTGTCGTGTGTATGTGTAACTATCTTTAATAGCTACTGTTGCAAAGATGTTTGCTTTTCTACCTTACACCTTCTCAGCCATTTTCATGTATGCTGCTGCGCTGATGGAAAGTGGTGTTCGCACATAAAATTTAAATCGTCGTTGCTGCAAAATGACAAACGCACCAGCAATAATTATTATTACCATTCTGATTCTGTATCCCTTCTTTACTTTTCACTGTATGTGCTGTTCTATCTGAATAAGGGTACGTTTGTCGTTACCTGTTGCAGCCTAACCAAAAATGACAACAACACTTTTCCTCAAGAGTGCCATCATCATCACATCATCTCTAACAATAAGTAAATCAATTGGCAATCGCATTAACTTAACTCTAACTACCACCACCACCATCACCACTGCACAGTTGAGAGTTGAGAATGAAGTATACAGTGAAATGGAGTATCAATCATAATAATCATAAAATCTTATCCCAAAAACTTAATTCGATGGCATGATGATGATAAATCTTCATTGTCGTAAAATTCAACCTACGAGAGAGATTCGTTCTTAAGTGGCTGTCTGCTAGCAATGGGCTAGCGTGTTGCAAACACCAAAATTGAACCTCTCTGCCTTTATTTGGTAACTTGTAGTCTGATCTCCCTTCGTCTCCCTCTCTCATAGATAAGGATAACCGTATGGGTAAGCTAGATTCAACCAGACTTTTCCTCACTTCACCAATTCGCACAACTAGTAACTGTATGTACAGGCATGTTTGCAGTTTATTGTTTGAGAAGAAAAACAACTAGGCTTGGTTCTTAATTATAAAAAATGATTTTGATTAACTGCCACTTTTATACAACCTGACTTACTTTAATGGCTACAACAACAGTAATGAAAAGTCGAGTATTTTTGGACAAATTTAATTACTTCAGCACTAGCGCTACCCTCTTTATCGCTAGATAGGATTAATGATCATTAAAAAACATGAAAGAGGATAATTCTTGGAACGTGGCAGCCGTGGGCTGTTGGCTCACACACAGGGGTCCTCTGATTTCCTTTGGGTGCAACAACACAACAGAAATCCTCACACAAATTCCCTCGGCGTTTTAGGCATAAAGTGGACTGCATATTTGATGCACACAGGTTTGATTTTATTTTACTCCGTCATATAAAAAAAAATTGTTATCCGCACACGCAAATTCAAAGAAGTTGTTTTTCAACCCGATACGCTCTCACACACTCCGGTTGCGTCAACGAACCGCGAGAAAACGGCAATAACAACAGAGTTGCATGTTGTTTATTAGCGGCTCAGCAACTATAATGCATTTGCCACTATCGACACTTACAGAGTACCATGTCGATTCATGACACACACATACAGGTTAAAAGAAAACATTTTCTTCCAAACATGTAATAATAATAGCTACAATAGTAAAACACAATAGCTACTCCATTATACCCATACCAAGAATGTGCATGCCATGCCAGTAACTTGATTATCATATAATTTTTTTTACTTCCAAACAAGTTCACTTTTTCCCAGTGCATTGCTCACAACAACACAAACACAGGAATAGTATGTGGGTTTATAGCGATCTGGCCAGGTATAGAATCAACCACCATATACCACACAACAACAACATTTCGTTGTAATTTCCTTTCTGTTTATTGCCTTTTTCGTCCTAGTACCAGTTAATACTATATAGCCAGCCAACATGATACAGGTAATCATTCTCACTACAACTGCCACTGGTGCCACTGCCATTACTTAGCACCGTTTTCAAAACTTTAGCAAGTTAAAAAGTTTGTTCTTGATATAGTTTCTATTTGAACAGGAGTGCTGCTTGTAGGTATTTATTATGTTCCTTATCCTCTAAAATAATACGTAACCACGCACGAATGGGATACCTGAGAAAATGATGACGACATGCCCATTACTAGCACGAGGAGAGTAACTCAACGGGAAACAAGTATTACATTATGATGTCATGTCTTTTCCAGCCAATTTTTCCAGTATTTACTCTTGCTCGATTTGAACCGAGTTAATAGCTGTAGTTGTTGTAGACCATGACATGCCCTCACAACAGGCACAAAAACAGCATCAAACGACAACTCATCGGGTCAGAGAGAGAGAGAGAGAGATTATTAGTCAGCTACACAGTACGACAATATGAACGTCCCTACGTATGTTGCCTCCATCATTCCTAATGTAATGTAGTGCAAGAGTAATTTAATGCCTTCCTCTCGGTTGATGAAAAACACATTAGTCTTCCTCATGCAAAGTTCATCCTCTGCAGGAATACGACCACGTTTATGAATCATGAACGTCTCTACGTATGTTCCCTCCATCATTCCTAATGTAATGTAGTGCAAGAGTAATTTAATGCCTTCCTCTCGGTTGATGAAAAACACATTAGTCTTCCTCATGCAAAGTTCATCCTCTGCAGGAATACGTCCACGTTTATGAATCAGAAGGACATTGACGTATTATGTGCATAGGTAAGATAGGTACAAAGCCATTATTGGGTTTTACGCTATTTATTTAATAACTAGCCCGAAATGTAAATGGTAGATACTCATTATCTAAAATTCCAAAAAAAAACACCGTTGGGCCGTGCATATAGGACGTACCACTTGAGACGTTTATGTTCTCCGTCAAAGGTACGTTCGCGAGCTTAGGTACAGAGCCATTATTGGGTTTTACGCTATTTATTTAATAACTAGCCCGAAATGTAAATGGTAGATACTCATTATCTAAAATTCCAAAAAAAACACCGTTGGGCCGTGCATATAGGACGTACCACTTGAGACGTTTATGTTCTCCGTCAAAGGTACGTTCGCGAGCTCATAAAAGGTACAATAGTTCCGTTTCAACTTTGTATGTCGATTGTGGTTCGGTAAAGAACAGTGCCAATGACATTGGCAGTTCGTGCTAATATTCAATTTTTCCTTCGTTGTTTGTTTTCCTCCCAAGTAATGGCCAATAATACATGATGAAAAAGTATCAATTTTTTATCAGACAGAAACCAGAGTGCTTCACACACATACACACAAACACAAGGGACAACAAGGTACACGCGACAACAGAAACGAACAGCACAAAAAACGTCAATAATCGGAGTTTTTTTACTGTTTCTGGCAATTATAAAGTGGTTTGGGGAATGTTGCAGTTAGACAAAGTTTTATGTACAACTTCTTTTTTTTACTTTTATGACAAAAGTCCTCAACAAAGATGGCTTCACTTATTTTTACTTCCTCGGGAACCATACCAAGACAAAGGGTTTCGACACACAATTATGGTTACAGTAATGTACATAGAATATACATAAGGAGGTATTATAGGGTTGCAGACGTTGGAAATTTACAAGGGAAAAGCAAACGGTGCTTGAACAACTGCCGATTTGCTGTTTGCTTGGAGGATCTCTCTTGTTTTTCCTCCTTACTCAGCACCACCACCATCAGCAGCAGCGGCAACAAAGAAGAAAACAAGTTTTATTCCACTTGGCTGCCATCTCGACCATCACCGTTTCTCTGTTGTCTGTACTGTATTGCTTGCACTTTTTCAAAGGCGAACAACGAGGGAAATCAATTCGAAAAAAGTCAAGTTGTCCTTCGTGTGGTACTTTAAAAGTCGTCTGTGTAATGGTAATAATACTCTTCTTGTAAATTTTACCTACGTCTGTAAATCACAATATTCTAGAGTCCTCCTCAACAATCTTCCCCAAGATCAGAGTATTTTTGGAGACAGTTTTAGTTTTCTATAAAAGTACACCTCCAAAAAAAACACGTTGTTTCGTTTAGACAAAGTGTTTTGTATGTATCTTACCCTATTATTTTCTGCTACCGACCAATCCACTCATCTGGAATTAAAAAAGTTTTGAGAAAAGTAAAACAAAATCAAGAATCCCCTCTAAAAAAACTTTTTCTTTTTGTTTTCTCTTTTGAGCGGAAGAAAACATACAATGAGTCGTGTAATTTTAATGGCGTTTTGAGGTTTCGGAAAAAACATCAATCTTTAGTGATCTTGGCTTTTAGTAGCAATAGTATACCACGATGTCGATCAGGGGTATATGGTATGATACTAATAATGTTGATGAAGACGATAGTACTGCGATAACGATCATACCCGTAATTTAATATAGTACCTACCTGGTAACGTAATTATTTTCTCATTTCTACAAAAAAGTCTCTTAGGTTTTTCTACTGTAGTTACAAAACGGTGTGCACCGTGCCGTTTTGTTTTTTAGCGCCCCGCTCCGCTATCCTTATCATCACCTCACGTTGTTCGACGATTCACTATGTTTCTAACTTTCCAAATTGCAAATCCCTTTTTCAGTTGCTGCTGCTCTCTGTGTGTAGACAGTAGATGATGAATTTTTTGTAAACCTAATTTTCTTTTTTTTTCACCGTCTTCCTGTCTTATTTTTCTGCTTCACCCACCATCATCGCACTACTAGCAACCAACCCTCATCACCACCTTCACTAACACAGTCACTGAACAATCTGACCGAGCTAAAAACGCTTTAGCGAAAATGCTACGCTTTTACGCTGTTGTTGCTACAACGTACTACTGCTACTCACTGGTAGAGAGAAGTGCTGCTGCTGCCATTATACCATCACATCCACATCCTGTCTGTCGATCATTGTGGGCACATACATGCATACATCCCTTCACGTTACGACGTGCATTATATTCATTTTTTCATCCCCCGAAAAAAAACTAATTTTCAAAGTGAATAAAAGCAACTCGTCTCTATCCAACTTTAATCTTTGGTAGAGGTAGTCATTTTAATGTACATAAAGCAAAAAAAAGTAACATTACCGTATTATCGTCGTGGTCGCCATTCGCCAATATAAAATGTAACAAACTGTGATGATGATAGGAACGAAGCGAATGCACGAATAAACGAACAGGCTTGATATGAAAACGGAGAAGATGATCAAAAAGCCATAGACAGCTTGCAAACGGTCTCTGACTTTTAGTTATATTTTTTGCGTTTGCTTCACCTGCAAAAAGTAAGCCCGTACTGTTTCGTTTCTCTTTAAAAAAAAAAAGGTTTGCGTCTCTGTGGCAAGCAGCAAGCAACAATACGATGTTAGGTATTGTTGTTAGGGCGATCGTAATAGTAGCGGTTTTTTACTATAGGCATTCTGCATTGCACACAGATAAAACTTGGATTGTTGGTTTAATGTTATCTATATAGCGCAGGTACACAAATAATATTGCATTGTTGTGTAAGAACAGGTATTGCATTAAATAGCTGGTGGTGAGTGATATAAATAATGAGAAGTTGATCCTGTATTACACTTGTGCCAAAAGAACCAAGAGTCAATGTGGCTCTGCTATTGTTGCTGCTTGTATGCCCTGCTGGAGTTTACTGTTAGAAGAATCATGGGAAAATAACGCTTTGAGTTTTGTATTTGGTTGCTGTTCAATATTGGAATTCATTGCCGTGGGCAGAGGTACTTGTGAGAAAACGGATACTCTGGTGTACCAAAGTGCAGTACACAAACAAACAGGCATTGCCAACAATGCATTAACTCACTTTAGTATAGTTACGTTGGTCATTTAAGCTGAATTTAGTTCCTTATTATGATAGTAGAAAGGCAAAGGCACATGTATCTTATATTATATAATTTGATTGTGTTTGGTATATAGAATATTTAGTATTCCGTAACAGCATTCAAAGAAAAACTTATATTTTTTATTTGTATTTAGGTATTGCGTGCAGGTTATAATTACTGAAAATTCTATTTATTTTCAATTGCGAAAATATCAGGTATTATGGAAAATATATGAATGATTGTCGAGTAATTAATGAGAGAATCTTTGAGATACCTGTCTGCTGTCTGTAAATAATATGACTTGTCATTGAAATATTGCCCAAGAAACTATTATCATGAGCAGTGTGTGTGTGGTGGAGATAAACTGATTATTTCATGAGCATGGCAAGAGGCAAGCCAGTAAAGTAATAATTATTTATGTATTTAGGTAAGCAGATCAGTAGTGGCTTGGTCATATTTTTGTATTTTGGTACGCGTAAAAGTGTTTACTGTGAATCGTTCTCCTCAGGGTTATCCAATAAAATAGGCGGTTTAAACTGCACTGATGATGATGATGACCCTTGACTTGTTATTACAGCAGAGTTTTATATTAAGAGACAAATTACATAAACGACAAAGAGATTACCTGTTGTAGTAATATATTCTACTACTAACCTTGTCATATCATTGAAAGATTCTTACAGATTTATAAATGGACAAACCCTACTTGAGATTATCAATGAATGGTCTGACGATAGGCAGTGAATAAGGGTTGGACGTTCTTGCCGACCGTTTTATCACTGAACTGTTGAACTATTCATGCAATTTTATCATACCATCATGTCATAAATCATAACTTAGGAATAATATGATTTATTCTTCAATGTTGAAAATTTTTTACTTTTAATTTAAACTGTCAAAAAAATAATTCAGGAATGAGTAAAAGTTTGACAAACGCGATACAGTTATAAATAATAAAACTAGTGACGATGAAAGATTAATGACAAGAACGCAGGTATAAGCATTTCGTGGTATCAGCCCCTGTCGATAAAAAGTTGAATAAGCCAGTTTGGTTCTCATTCCCATCGGATGTGGCTTTTATGCACAATGCCAGTTTAAGTTGAATCAAGTCCAATTTACGCAGTCAGTCAGATAAAACATTTAAAAAGTTAAACGTTATATTCATGCATCTACAATTTCTACTCATATGCCGCATAATATGTATTGTATTGTATATTTAAATTAGCTTGAGATGGTGTTATCACGCATGACGAGAAGGGAGTAAAAACCCTTATATTTTACAACTACTGAAAGAACTTACAACTACCATCGAATTGAATCGAATTGCCATAAACCACTATGGTGATGGATGAGTATGATGATGAAAATTTGACGCCCCCTCCTGCGGGTCAACCATTTTTAATCAAACTTTGCAAAACTTCATAATAATCCATTATGTATCAGTATACCACTTTTCAGCTATGGCTGTCATTTGAAAAAAAATTGTGATCCCACGCTGACCACAAATCCTCAGCTTCGAATTCATAAGAGCTATTGAGCATATCTATGGATTGGCCAGGGCTGTATGAACAGGGGGACAAGGGGGGATAGTCTTATCTTGTAAAATGTAATAAAATTGTAACCCCACGCTGACCACAAATCCTCAGCTTCGAATTCATAAGAGCTATTGAGCATATCTATGGATTGGCCAGGGCTGTATGAACAGGGGGACAAGGGGGGATAGTCCTATCTTGTAAAATGTAAAAGAATTGTAAGTTCTGTAATCTACGTAACGTTAAATCTTTAAATTCTTGGGTGGGTTTATCCACCTCACCCACCTTCCTCCGGTTCCTACTGCCATGCGATTGGCGATAACAGAATTTAAAAATTCGTTTGCTTTCAAAAGTAAGCGTGGGTACAGACACACAAAGACAGACAGACAGAAAGGCAATCTCATTAAATTACTGAATACCTACTTTATCTTTCAGTAGTTATTAATCCCGATGCATGGATGCAGATAATAATCCCTAAAACCACAATCCTATTTTAAAAAGGTGTTATATTACATGTAAATGCAAAAATTCGCTTTTCTTGGACAATTTATGATGATGATGTGGAGAGAATCTCAAAAACCATGACTGTGACGGTGTGAGAGCTCTAAAATCTCAGCATCCGACCACCTACCTCTTTGATTATTAGTATCCATCTTTCGTGTGATACCAATGGCTTTGCTGACAAAGATATTATGATGATGTTGGGAATATAGTTTCTATGAAGTTGCTTTTTCCTTTCCAATACTTGGCAGACATATTTTTTTCGCATATAAACCATCACTAAAGCGTAAAACAGTAAAAGGATTACAACTTTCAATGCAGCACAACAGACACGGGAGGAGACGATGGCAGGTAGGTGAATTAGAAGAGAGTCAAGCCTTCTCATCGCCGTCCTCATTTTCCTTTGTTCACGTTGGCTGATGAAAACCATAATAATATTCCACGAGTACTAAACGAGTCAAATTTATTTGCTGATCTCAGCAACAATAATCCGTGAAGTGCCATTGTTATCGTTTTACATAACATTACCACATGCATGTATGCATTATACATGTACACCTTTAACAATATTTCCTATTAAAATTACTACAACAGAAATGAGTTTAGTTCCCCTTCAAGACTGTGATGATGGCTTAAAAACGCAAAAAAGCAATACTGCGTAGAATAGACTTTTGGCTTTTCTAAACCAAGTAAATATTGCATAACCATAATATGCTCTGAGGAGAATGCAAAAAATATACCGTGTTTGTGTGTGAGGGGAACGTGATGAGGATGATGGTTCTATTTTCCTCTTCTTATGATAATGAGAGAAAAGCTGAATAAGCTTAAAAATGTACATTATGAGTGCCTGTGATGACGATGGCGCTATTATGGCATTCTGCTGTTAGGCGACTGGCTTTTATTGTTTGGATAAAGTGAAAATCATCATCACTGTTGTTCTCTCGTCCCAGCAGCGTCGTTATTATCTTGCCCGCATCATGATCATCTCTCGTTTCATCATCATCCCGTCATCCTCATCAACTTGTACTCAAGCGCGTTATTACTTTGTTGTCATGACTCATGGATGTTTATGATCATATAATTCGAAAGACGGACCAGTTGAAACACAAGGCTTTTACAAGGATGTGTAGAAAAATATTGTTCTTTGAATGAAGAAGTAACAATAGCGATTTGTATGAAAAAATTTTGGGTGGTAGAGAGGGAATAGTGGGATATTACGACTACCCCGTAAAAACAAACTAACGATGGGAGACCGGAACGTGTCCAAGCGCAATTTCCTTCAAATTCTCGGATATCATAACTCTTATCTTGACAAGAGTGATAAGCCTCAGGTTACAACGCTTTTTTGTTTACGAAATATCGTCAAATAACTTTTTCTGGAAATTTCTATAGAACCTTATGGGATTTAACATGGAAAAATGAAACTGATAGAAGGGTCC
>JAHZNB010000405.1:0-15807 GCA_027744295.1 Callyntrura guangdongensis | reverse complement strand
CAAATGCCCATCTTCGAACTCGTCCGAGCTATTGACCATATCTATCGATTGGCGAAAACAGAATTTCAAAATTCTTTTCCCTTCAAGAGTTATCGTGCTTACGGCCGGACACGATGGAGGAAAATTATATAGTCACATAACATGTGCCTAAATAAATCAAGTCTGAGGACGTGTAGACAGTAATTAATACAGCCAATACAGGTTTGGAGATTGAAAGAATTAAGCGAAACTTTATTTTCTTAAGATTTGATAACATTCATTGATACATTTAATATATGTTCAATGTCGACCAAATTGTTAAACGCTATAGTTTTCTACAATATTGAATGTGGCATTTTTCTACAGTTAGAGATAAATCTTTTCAATGCCCATGAACACTATTTTTAAAGTGTTACTTAAATTCACAATAACCGTTATATTGTCCATTTATTTAAATACTTAATTCATTTCAGCTATACTTTGTTTTCACAGTGAGATCTTTTGGCAACTATTAAAATGACTAATATTTTAGTATATAGGTAAACTAAAATAACAGAATAATGTTGTATGTGTGCCACCTGCCACTTAATCTCTGAACAGAAATTTTCATAAAATAATATCACTAGAAATTGTACTATATTCCAAGTTTTGTGAAATTCATAACTCCAGTCAGAATGGCAATGTTTTACAGAAATAAATAAATTGCTTATTGCATTAAACGTAAAATGCAAATAAAAAATACAAAATAATATTACACACCGTTATATATTTTTTGTTTCGTTACATATATAGAATGCAATTCTGAGCATTTCGCATTTTGGTACAACCAAAAATCGCTGAAGTACTGAATAAGACCATAATTAATTACTTTTCAGACACATGAAACTATTGTCACATCACAAGAGATATGGAGATAAAGTCAAGTTGTATGTAAAGTTAATTTTATGTTTGTGTTATACGTAAGTAAATGATTTAATGTATTCATATTATTGTCAGCTAGTTTCCACGAAAGTGTATAATTATTCGGATTATCCTAAATGGATTCCACACCTGATTTCACACACACTTAGATTTCAAGTACTTATGTATTAGGTATAATTAGGTATAATTCTACATTTTGTTCTTAAAACAATTATTTATTGTCGGCTGTATTGCTTCTTTTATGTTCATTTTATGAATTACGAACCCCATAGTGAGTTTATGAGTAAGTGTATATACTTTCGGTTACATCATGTTAAAATGTAAGTTCTAGACGATACTACGGTTTATGGATTTTGGATCAGTTAAATACTATGGCATGGCACTACTTTAAAACTACAGTAAAGCATAAATGCTTCACATTTATCTTTGAGAATATCTAGTTCTTTGCTGTTTCGAGAACATAGAAATGTACACAACGTGCAGTTAAATTTCGTGCTGTACTAGTAACTCGTTCACTTGTGCACACATAGGTATGGTGTCTGAATATAGGTACAAGTAGTAGATGTCTCTACTACCCAGACGCAGGTATTGCTCCTGACACTTGATCGTCTTCTAAATCAATTGAACCACCATATCGGCGTAATGTCGGAATCTGTCCAACTTTCCTCTCGATCATTTCGACGCTCATGTTCCAGATAATTTTAGCCAATTCAGGATCCTCAGCTTTTTTTACAGGGACACAAAGCCAACAATTGTTTAAGTACATGCCACCAACACCGTTCAACTCGTGTGCCGTCGCTCCCCAGATAGTCGTGGCCGCAGCTTGTTGCTGGCAAATTTATAAAAACGCAAAAATTACTAATTTAGCTTTTGATTTTGTAACTAGGAATAATTGTAAAATGCCAAAATACCAAAGATTTTGTAAAGGGTCGAACTGCTGCAAACATAGCCTTGTAGAGAAAGGACTGACGAGAAATTCCAGTAGAAACCATATTTCCTGGATGTACCGAGTTGCTTGTAATCCCATGCACAGCCCACCTTCGATTGAATTCAGATGATATTATCACATTGCAAAGTTTAGCATCATTGTAAGCCATAAAAGAAGTGAAGTTTTTGGCAGTAGGAGGCGACAAATAATCCTCCGTTAGGTTTTCCTTCGTCAACATTGAAAACCTACAAAGGTGTTAGATACATTTTGAAATTCAACAGTTAAAGTTAAGCGAACCAATACTTTTCGATTTCTGTATACTTTAAAATAACCTGTGAGATTCTGAGGCGACGAATATAATTCGGGTGGAATGTGTGACGATTAATAGTGGTTTAAGTAGCAGTACAAGGTACAAATGCGACAAATAGTTGATCTGAAAAGTTTGTTCGTAATTTTCCTGTGTTAAACCAAATGGGGCTCCAAAAATTCCAGCGTTGCATATCACGATATCCAGTGATCTATCATCATTTACCCATAAATAATAAATCCACTCTAAATACCAGCATTTTGACGTTCATTCACCAACTATCTAATGAAACTCACATTCAGTTCCGGTGAAATTACATTTGTTTTCAATTTTCACAAACTTTTACCAAATTAAATTTGACCTAACCCGATACAATATGCGAGTGACATCAAATTTACAACGCCATGAGAGTTTACTGAAAAACACTCACCAAGCCAATTCGATTAGCCTGGATGGGCGTCCTTAAAAATGAATGCTTGAAAAATACTTTTAAGGATACTTAAGAAAATAAAAAGAATCCGGTAAGCTATATGTTGCTTAATGGTGTAATTATAATGAACACATTATCAATACTTATATCAATGAAATTACATATTATTTTGATTTGACTGAATGAAATTAGGGAATGCGCATGTTACTGGCGTATTAGTATGGATAACATACATGTTGAAAGATACTTACTGGTATTTCATCAAGACTTCGTTAGCACAGTGTTTTACACTTTCCAATGAGTTTAAATCAATTTGAACAAACTCTAAAATGGCTGTGGGCTTTTCTTCCTTTATTTTATTCATAGCCTCCGCAGCCCTATCAATACTCCTGCATGCAAATATTACTTCACATCCGTGCAGGGCCAAAGATCTTGCTGTTTCAAAGCCTTTTTCAAATAAATATAAAAATCCATTGCTTACGATATCCAGCCATTAAATAACTTTTTAAGTGTTCATTAGTAAAAAAGACATTTTTAACCTATTCCAGAGTTGGCCCCAGTAATAAGAGCCTTCTTATTTGTAAGATCGACTCCATTTAAAACTGCAAGGGCTTGAGTGGAAGCATCAAATCGTTGTTTAAAATCGTACAAAGATTCTTTAGCGTCTCTGGCGAAAGCCAGCCTGGGATCGGTGTATGTTCTTTTGCCAGTAGCCTCCTCGAAAAATACATTGAGTCCATTTTCATCAACTTCTTTTTTCCATCCGTAGGGTAAATCTGACAGAAATTTGCAAATAAGTTTATAGTATTTTACGGTCACGAGTTTACATATTCACAAATGGTTGTTTTAGTAGATAAGTAGGTAATATAAGTATACCATTAGGCACCACCTTCCTTTTCCCGGTTTTAGGATGAACCCAAGTAGTAGTTTGAGTAGTATGACTGATATAATTTACATGAAAACATTGTCATTAAAATTTTTGTACCCAAATTAATAAGACAACTACAGGTATAAAAGAAAACGACTTACTCCGCATAGTAAACGCGGCAATCTATGTGAACTCTTTCCTCCCAACCTGGGGGTAATTCATCTTCCGAGTCAGTATCCCCTAAATAAGCTGCCATGATAAATTTTACTAGATAATATTCTCGTTCACCACACCTGAGTGAAAGCTAGCAGGTAATTATGCAATCAGACAAGTAAATTTTCTCGTTTCATGAGAGATAAAGGAATTTGTTTCTGAAACAGACAGGTATATACAAACTATTTTACTATATTAAACTTTAAAATCACAAAAATTTGCAATATTCACTTCACATAATTTGTACTACCTCACTGTAACGAAAAAATACAACTCTATGTGTAGTGTCTCAACTGTGACTCATATATCGATTTTGTGGTTTACACCGTAAACACTGCTGCCGCACCTTTCTTCACTTTTCTCCAACTGAAAACACTATGGTCTATGGCTATACACAGCAGCAAAAGTGTATTACATATATGTATTGCATACATAAAGAAAATTGGTTTTATTTTCACCACGCAACTCCGTTAAGAATACACACAGGATACCCCATTTTTAAACCGATATGCCAACCGAGGAAAACTACTTGTAGATCCAGTTTTCTCCTTATATACCTATACACGTCCTCATAAAAATATCCTTTGGTTATGCTAATATAAAAATTAATGTATTTCATGTTTAATATTATGTTTAATGAATCTTTGCTTTCATTTTGTTTTATTTGTAACATATTTATGCCTAGTCTTATTCCTAAAAAACCAAAATGTCCACAAATATATGGATCTCCTAAGACACATAAAGTTGGCTGCCCCCTTCGTCCTATCGTAGATTTTCGGTCATCAACAACATATCGTTTAGCCAAATTAATGACAACAATCTTGAAAAGCGTAACAAATAACCACCCATATTCTGTAAAAAACTCTACTGAATTTGTTGAAATCATCAAAGGTGAAACCATAAAACGTGGGTATATTAAAGTTTCCTTTGATGTTGTCTCACTGTTTACTACTGTTCCCATTTTGGATGGACTGGAATTTGTCAAGCTCCGATTAGAAACTGATAAATCGTGGAAAAAGCACACACTACTTGAAGTTCAAGACGTAGTAAACCTTGTCCAATTATGTGTGACGTGCACCAGTTTCAAATACAAGGAAACTATATATTATCAAAATGATGGTACAGCAATGGGCTCCCCAATATCACCTGTATTTGCAGAACTTGTGCTTCAACATATGGAAACTACCTTCATCACCAACATTCCATCCATTAGTTTTTACAAACGATACGTAGATGACATTTATGCACATGTCCAACAGAGAAAAACATTGGAATGTCTAGATAAACTTAATACTTTTCACGCTTCATTAAAGTTCACAATGGAAGAAGAAGTTGGACAACTTCCCTTTTTAGATATCATGACGTATACCAAAGAAGACAGAAGTATTGGACATTATGTATTTAGAAAGCCATCCTTCAAAAACACATATTTGATGTACTCATCATTCCACCCACAAGCACATAAAATTGGAGTTTGTGGACACTTTATTTACCAGAGCCTTAAGAGTTTGTGACCCCGATCATCTTTGTGCCGAGATAAATGAAGTTTTTGCAATGCTTGAATCTCGTGGATATCCCTCTCATCTACTTCATAGACCTAGAGAAAAAGCCGCAGCAGCAAACATGTTTGGTAGAAAATGGCCGCAGGAGCAAAAGTGCTTGGGAGAAAAAGGTCGCAGGAGCAAAAGTGCTTGGGAGCGAAACCCTTGAGGGCAACCATGTTCGGGGGCGATTAAACCCTTGGGAGCGAATGTGTTCGGGAGGGAAAAGCCTAGAACCTGAGAGAATTCAGTCCTACTGCTGGTCTTCCTCATTAGCTGGATACAGGAAAAGTTGAGCGGTGCGGTAACACTGCCGAGCTCTTGGAGTAATTAAAGTCGAATTGAAATGGAGACAGCTACAATTTCTTAATAAGTTTTTAAAAGCTTTCATTGTGAGCGTTTGAATTTCATATACTTAATTTGATGAAATTCTTAATAGCTTGTTGTAATTTTAAAAATGTTTGTATACCACATAAAAGTCATTGCTGTAATGAACCAAAAGTTTGTCGCAATGTAAAGAAATGTTTAGCACTTCATTGTTACTATTACTATTATATGACAATAACTAAGTTGTTAAAACACACTTTGATTTAAACAATATTTAAACGAGTTTGGAAATCCGTGATTTTATATATGTAATCTACTGCATTGTCGTCAGGTTTTAAATGTCACGAGAACAATATTTGGCACTTAAGCCTCGAATATTTACTAGGACGTAACATTTCAAAAAACCATCCCTAGCAACTCCTCATATGAGCATGCGTAATCACCTTCTTCACATATCTGCACAAGAAGACTTTAAATTTTATAGCGGCGTCAAAGTTTGAATGTTTTATGTCTCCATAACTTTCTATCATCGCCGTTGCGTAAATGTTTGTTTACATCCACCACGCATACATTTGAATGGTCCTTATAAAGGACAAATTTTTTGATTGGACACAGAAAAGTGGTTGAAACCAAAACGACGGAAAACTAGAATGTATTCATTTAAATCAAGACGAGGCAAGAATTTTGAGAAAACTTACCTTTAAGCTACCTTTTTCTCTACACGTTTTTGAGTTATGGTAATGAAGAGAAACACTATTGATAAGCAAATCACTTTTTACAGAGACTAGCTTGAAACTCTTGAATGAAAAGCAAGTAAAGTCTATTGGTTCAACTAAAGGTGCAACTGCACCACCTTAGAATTCATTACCATGTACTTACCACCATGGGCGTTCTAAGTGAGCCTCCATTATTCCCCACCGCCGTTCTAGTCAAAGTCAACATTCTACTCTCTACATTTTTATTATTACCACTTTTCTCTTTTTTTTGTATTTAGAACCGGCTTCGAACCTGAGGTCTAAGTAGAAAGAGATTGACGCTCTAGCCACTGCACTACCTCGCCGCTCTGTGGCTTGAAATGTGAAAATGTGACTTGGTTTATGGTCCGTATTTGATTGCAAATTGGTCTCTACAATAAGGTCACAAATGGTAGGAAGGTCATGTCGAACATTCCGAAGGCACTATTTGGATCTTGAAGACATTGTTCGTTTACTTTCCCGAATTCGTAGTGATTGTTTAATATATACGTTTGATTTTGAAAGAGAGTGGCCGCCAATTCTTGTATCCAATTCTATTCCAATCCGTATTGTTGATCCTCTCAGGAGGGGCCATTTGGGGCTCATGCCACTGATGTCAGTAGAGATATGAGAGTATATTCGGATAAGGTTCCCTAACAAATGACGATCCTAGCCCTTACGTTCTTGTGTGAAAATTTCTGAAGATGTCATCATTCAGTAAAGTTGGCAGAAACCGCGGGGTATATACCTAAACAAGTGGAATGTAGCACAATTTTCATCTGTTACCATCAAACGGGAAAAGAAAAATATTTGTAACTTTCGTAACAAGTTCCCTGGGAAACTTGGCTAATTATTAATTTTTGCGATAAAGAACAACAAGACCAAGTCTACCACGAATTAATGGTTTGGAATTGCGAAAAACTTTTCGACGTCAATGTTTTTAAATGTACTAAAGTTGAAATGCGTTTAATGCGATTACTTAAATACAGTAAATTTTTACACCATTCGTCATAGTCATACAACAACTAAGACTTATCTGTAGCTGATGTTAGTGCTATAAACTGTTGTACGCTGCAATACTACGATGACTTCTGACTACATGTCACTAATATCTGTTAATAACTTTTGTATATTAAATTTGATGAAATTGTTAATAGCTTGAATGTCAAAATGTTTCTATACAACAGAAAAGTCACTGCTGTAATGAACCTTAAATTTGCCGCAATGTAGACAAACGTTTAGAAACTCATATGACTCATACTAATGTATGATAGTAATAATACAACTAAGTGAAACCTTATTCGGATTGCAACATTATTTTATTAAGCATGTGCTTGGGAATCCGTGAATGTGCTCTTCCTCATTGGGTTGATACACGAAAAATATGGCGGTGCAGTACCAGTGTCGGTTTCGTGCAGAAAAGTGTCGGTTTGAGTANGTTTCGTGCAGAAAAGTGTCGGTTTGAGTAATTAAAGTCGAATTGTAATGGAGACCGCTCCCATTCTGTGCTTGGAAATCCGTGTTTTAATATACATTATTTAGTTGATTGTTGTTAGGCTTTAAGTGCTTAAGGCTTGAGTGTGTAAGACATTTGGGTCTCGATTTTATTCATCACACTATAACTTAAAACCAATCTACCTATGGCACGGAACATCTGCATTAATATATCATCGCTAGTATATTTTGTGTTCCATAGCGGCGTTAAACCTTAGCCATTATTTCCAAAATTCTTTCTTTACGCTGTTGGTTAAATGTTTGTTATCATCGACCACACTTTCATTTGAATACAATTAAACATAAATGCTAACTTTTTTGATTGAAAATAGAAAAATGGTGGTAACCAACATAACGAAGCGAAGACTAGACTCATTTAATTTGTGTCAAGACGGCAAGGCAAGTATAATGAGAAAATTTAAGCAAACATTTAAACTGACATTGAATACTTATTAGACCATTTCGACTTGCCCCTTTCACTTAAAATGTGGAGGTTATGTTTGGTCAGGTAACTTTACTGATAACAAGATATTTACTGCATTTATGCCGTCGCTGTATCGCATTCTATCGGTCTGGGGTTGGATGAAATTAACGAATTCCCTCCCCCTAAAAAAAATATTTCCGAAAAGCATCTTTACTTTCCAACTCAAAGCGACATCTGGAAATACGTTAAGAGTAAAAGTTATATATTATAAATAAAAGTTATGTGGTATCACCATTGGTCATCATCATCATTGATGACGTGGCATAAGAACAAAAATATTTGAAAAAACGCATTAACGATGCTTGTAAAATGTATATCGATATGAGCCCTTGATTCTCACTTTTCTCACTTTTACTATCCCATCACATACAACACAACTGTTTACTCCTTCGGATGCTGACAGAAAATTGTCAGAATGTTAGTTGTGAATCTCAAAACAAAAATGTTGCATAATGGGACACTAACACTGAAGAAGCTTATAATTTGCAAATGAAGTTCTATTTTGACAAAAAATAAATCCTGTAACCTTCTGACTGTAAGCTTTTTATGGAGAAAATCTGTAAAAATAGTTTGTCTACTTTGGTTAACGAGAATGTCACTTTGGAGGAAAAAACAGTTTCATTCTACTGCATAGTAAAGAAAAGTGTTAGAGTTCGTCTAAATAAGACTTTTTAAATGGTGCTGTTTCTAATGAAAATAAAATAAATGAAAGAATGCCCTCCAACTTTGAAAGCAAACTCGTAACTTAATCTTATTAAACGCAGAAACATTTTTTGAGTTTTGCATATATTTTTTGTATCTTGATCCATCTTTTACTCATCATCCATTCTTAATCCATTGTTTGACCATTTATTCCGAGGTGAAATTAACAGTTCATGTAGTATATATGGTATTTCAAATTATTTAATTAACCGAGATAAATAAGTTGACTTCTAAATTAAAATTATCTTCTTCTTTCCAAGTATTGCTCCTTGTCTCTTGCGTCACAAAGCTTTCACTGTCTGTTTGCTTTTTATATACTTAACATCTATTTCTCCTCACACCAGACTCATGACTCTCTTATTTTTTCTACTCCATTTTTAAAATATATTGTCTCACTATAAATTGTTATACTGTGTATTGTTTGGTTAACCGACAATATATTTATGATTATATTACCCAGAAGATCCCGCCAAAGATGTTTGTCTTGTTTCCTATGCGATAAGTGGCTCTGTTAGTACATTGTTCATTTACTTGCTCAGATGTTATGTGATTAGTGATTGTTTAAGATTGAAGTGGCGTCTTGAAAGGCAATGGCGACCAGTTCTTATTTCCACTGTTCCTATCTGTATTGTTGATCCTCTCAGGATAACTCATCATACGGAAAGTGCAGCTTGTAGCCATCATGATAAGAAAACCTTTTGAATATTATGGTGCCACGCTTAAAAAGCGTGATCGGGTTCTATGCAGTATCCATCCAGTCTGAATCCTGTTTGATATTTATTTTAACCACCAAGTAATATCCACATTCTGACCAAAGCCTTAAGAAATTATGAATGGGCCACCAAGCAGTGCACTATTTACTGTTTTCACACAAGTAGTGCACAGTGACCCAAATATAGGTAATTTGGCATAGTATTGCAAGCAATTGTTTCACTTTAAAACCCTTCATGTCAGAGACAGTGAAAATGCACAGTTCGGCATGAAACCAAATCTCTCCCTGTCCTGTTAAGTATATTTTTGTAGAGCGACATCCACGCGGGGTGAGATGCAGAGTTTTTTGAATTTTCCTCACCAAATTAGAATAGCTGTGATGAGGATACCCTTGGGAATGAAAGGCAACCAGCATGCTGTTTAGTCAAAAGTCTAAACTGTAATTTCTCTAACACCACAAACGTTCCCTGAATAATCTGAAAAGACGCTATTGTAATCCAACCTTTCATAGAACTCTATGTATTTTCAGTTCTCCATTAAGTTTTTTAGTTTTCCGCAATCTTCAATATTTATGTAACAAACAACCAAAAATTTACAAAGACTGCTATGAGTGGTTGGATTACTTAAATAACTTTTCTTTTGTCTTCAGTGACATGGCGAACATTTCGATTATTGTTAAAAATGTATCCTATACGATTTATATTTCCGGGGGACAAGTGCCACTTCCAGTTAAAAGATACTGACATTCGTAATTACTAAATCCGAAGACTACAATTGTAATTGATTTGTAATTGATTTGCCCAAGATGAAAATATACTAAGACTAAAACATTGCAAATTTTTCGGCGGCGTCCAGGATATCTTTCGTCGTTGATCTTATCCTGATCTTGTCCAACTTTATCCTTATTTGACTTGTAACTCAATGGTAAGTGCCGCTCATGCATGAATGATAGTGTGATTCGTAATTACTAATTCTGATTACTACGATTGTAATTTGCACCCGTACTTGAAGATTGAAGTACATTAACGGAATATAGTGACTATCAATAGCACACGTATATTTATATTTTACAGCGGCGTCAAAGTTGGTTATTTTATGTTGCGAATTTCTTTCTTTTCGCCGTTGAATAAAACTTTCCAACCCGCTCACCGCTGTGTAAATGCCCCTTATAACCCACAACTTTTTTATTAGAAATGGAAAAGTGGTCGAAAATGACAAAGCGAATACTAGAGTATGCTTATATGTGTTTTGCCAAAGTAAGTAAACTGAGAAAACTTCAGCAGACATATAAACTGATAATGCATACTTAAAAGATCCTTTCAACTTGCCCCCATCGTTTAAAAATGTTGAGGTTTTGTTTGGTCAGGTAGTTTTAGTGATAACAAGATAAGTACTCAAAATATGTTGTGGCTGTGTAGAATTCCATTGGCATGGACAGCTCACCCAAATATTTCGGTAATTCATCATAATTTCCATTTAATCAGATACAAATTACTATTGAAGTTTACATTTTACAGGAGTATTTTTTGGTTTGCATGACGTAACATTGGTATTATCGTCATTTGTGTAAAAACCAATTATTCCTTACTACGGATTCAATTACTGACACTGAAATTCGTAACATCTGTATAAAACCTATATGACCACCATTTTAATTAAGCGCCATGCATATAAAATTGCTCTATGTCCACCGTTAGATTATTTTAACAAACAATCTGTTCAATTAAACTTGGATGTGAGTTAATCTTCTTCGTTGCGCCACAGTAGTTATGTTCTGAGCACATATTATCCATTATTGGTATTTTTATACATTAACACGGACATTGTTCATATACATACGAGATAAAACCAGGCAATCATGTTTCATAACTTTGTTACTTAAATTGTTACTTTACTAGTTTGTTTTTTATTTAAAAATGGTAATACTTACAGCAACCGTATTCAACACGACTGACGTTTTACTGTAATTTCATTACAACGCAATATAGAATATTCCACTTAAAATATATATAATGTACCCAGGTATTTTAGTATTAAACATGTGTCATGCAATAAAATAATGCTCACTTATACAACGCCTCATAAATCCTTAATTTAAAATTACCAGAAATTTATTCTACAATTTTTATTCTGATGATAAATGGCAATCCCTTGAAATTTTGATTATATCTACCTGTGGGTTCATCGTGTGCGTCTTGAATACGCTCGCCTTTTCCCATATCATTTAAATACCGTAGCGATGTACAAAATAACACTTTGATAAGCTGTCAGTGCTAAAAGTATGTCAAAACTGACTGTTATTGAAAACTTGTGATATTGAAGTTTCAGAGTAAATATTTGATCGTGAATGTATGCGGTCACGTTTGCAAATGTCAATGTGCATAAAAACTGTTATATATTCCAACAATCGTTCCTGCAATTACATGTTGGTATATGAGCAGGCACATTACTTATTTGTTCCTGCAGATCTGTGTAGATGGTGCGGATATGCGCGTATATCATTCCCGATTTTAAGCAAAGTTACTATTATTATTCTGCAGCTCATGCAACATGTTTGGTATTTTAAAATAGTTATTAATACTTAAGTTTAGTTAGTTTAATTGGGCAAGTTGAGCCGTTTGCAAATGTAAGTTATTGGACAGGAACTAACTAACTAATTTTCATAATTTGGGAAGTCACTATCACGTTAAGCTTAAATTGAATTCAGAAATATAACATTTGGAAAATTGAAAGTTGACATAGCAACATTTAAAAATTATATTTGAAGAAACCAATTGGTTGCATGGTCAATTTCAAATTTAGTGCTGTTTGTGCGATGTTCCTGTGTTCATTAGACTTGTATTTCTGTAAGAAATTTCTGTAAGACTCATAATACTTCCAAAAATAACAAAGTTTATCCATATTGATTTTCACCTACTACACATTTGTCTCATAACTTTCACAGTAGGACTTATAATCTAAAATAATATTAGCATGCCAGAATATTTCGACACTATTACAAGCTTGTAGGATAATGTTTCTAACTTCGTTACAATTCAATGTACACCTAAAGAATAAATTATGAACAAAGGAATTTTTAGCATTAAACATGAATCACGCATTTACACAATTTGCACCCATTCAATTTTAATTTGAAATTACCAAAATTAACGATATACTATGACTTTACTGCAAAAACTTGCGTAGTGCTCAGTTTAATTCCTAATGCACTACGTCATAGGTCAATACACCACACGCCATATCTGCAATACGTCAAAGCTCGAATAATGTAGTCACAACAATATAATTAGAATTTGTAATTATTTGTTATATACGTAGGTGTCTTCATAGGTGCATAAAGTATTTATTCCGCCGCAGTAAATACTTAGTTTGTGTAGATGGTGTGGATATGCGCTTATAACTTTTCGATTTTAACAAAAGTTACTATTGTTTCCCAAGTGAAAATAACAGTTCATAATTTATCAATTTAATTTAAACCGAGATAAATAATTTTGAGTTTTAGTCACTATTTATATTAAAATGAATTTAAGTTGAAGTGAAATAGAAATATAAAATGCAGCCAACTTAAACGTGACAGGAATATTTTTTAAATTGAGGAAACTAGATGTTTTTAAAAATGTTGTTAAACCTAATGCTGTTTGTAAGAAATACCTGCGTTCATCAACTTGTTTTTCGGAAAGGAATTTCTGCAGGTCTCAAGTACTGCTGAAAAGAATACAAGGTTTATGCATACCGACTTTTCAGTTATTAGATTTTTGTTACTTTAGCAGTGGAACTTATCAATATAAAATATTAGCATACCAAAATATTAGCCTCTGTATATTTCAAGCTGATGTGTTAATGTTACCTTCTGTTAATTCTTGGGTGAAGCTACCTAATCGATGAGCTTTAGAGAGAGAGAGAGAGAGCTAGATAAAAGTCGTATTTTATAATTTTTTTAACGAAAACAAAAGCACTTACAAAGTGTAATATGCTCAAGGCAGTTAAAATAGCAACATAAATGACAACTATGCAGCATTGCAGAACGAATTTGTACAAAAATTGGTTGTGGTAGTGACGATCGGAGGTATCCCATCTAATCAGTTAGAAAAAATGTACACCGCCCAATCCTATTGTTAAACTAAATATATTTTTACAAATAAGCAGCTAGCTTTAGTGTTTTTTATTTTGCATTTGTTAACTCAAGTTTATAATCTTAAAGATGATAGTAAGAGATGTAGCTTGCACTGTAGAAGAATATAGTCTGTATTTGATACTTTTTTCTGTAACAGGATACCGTCGTTTCTTTTTTATATCAATTTGTTTAAAAAATGTTGGGAAAATCGGTACTTTTATGCGCGGATTTAAGAATTTTTTCTTTAAATCATGTGTGACGTATTAACACATTCATTTATACAACGGCCTATTAAACATTACTTTGAAACTACCGTGAATAAATTTTATTGACTAAGATGTATTAAAAAATCTTGCGTAATGCACAGTTTTATTCCTCATGCGATTCGTCATACGGCCTTAGCCCGACTTATCTTTTCATCAAGTAACTCCAAGCACGAATACATACAGTTATTTCTGTGCCGTGCGCTTTGAATGTTTTTGTAAATCTCGTTTTAGTCGTTATGTTACGTAGATAAAGCAATACAATTACGCTCGATAAATGCAGAATTGTTTGCCTGTTTGCAAATAAAACTGTTTGCAGATTTTTCTGACAATTATACTGTATATTGTTCGTCACCTGAGATTGTGATTTTATTCGCTCTCAATCCTTAAATGGGAACACGACTGAAAGATGTTGATTACCAGTGATATTGAGGTTTCAGAGTAAATATTTGATCGTGGCTTAATTCTGTCTGAATGTAAATGTCAATGTATATAAAAATTGCAATATAATCTGATGTAATTGCACTTGCAACTATATTTTATAAAGGATGTGTAGGCACAATAAATATTTGTTCCTGGATGTCTGTCTAGATGGTGTGCTCGTACCCGTACAGCTTTTTCGGGTTTCAGCAGAGTTTTTATTGTTCTCTAAATGAAATGGACAGTTACAAATGCTAGTGATTCGAATTTTAATTACTTTTTATAATATTGCCATTTCGCTTGATAGTTGTAACTGAGTGAGATAAATCGAATCAAAATCAGAACAATTCAGTAATAATCATGCATAAGATGTCTTTACGTCCAGACCATAGCAAGAAAACTAAACAAAGTAACTAAATGAGACGCCATTGCGTATGTCTAGAAACTTGTCGTTGTGGTAATACTTCACAATAACAATATTGTTATCAATATCACCCGCCCAAATTAAATTGTCAAAAGCATTGTACAATAAGCTGAGGGGAAACAATTCCGAGCGCAAGCCACTCATCGAAATGTGACTTGTTTCATTGCCAGTATTTGATGGTGCATTGGTCACACCTGTAACGTCACAAAGTGGGTGGTGGCTCTTGTAGAACATTCCAAAGCCCCATTTGGGATCTTGGAGACATTTCTCATTTACTTGCTCGAAATTGTAGTGATTGTTTAAGATGTACTTGTCACTTATTTTTGAGAAACATTGAGTTCCATTCATTTTTATGTGCCGTCATAGTGCAGCATGTGAGGTCCACATGATGGGAGCCGGGAATATTTACGCAGTGCTGTTACTCGAAGTACACTTAGTACTGCGTACTTTGTCGAAATTATTAACAACGTAGACGAAAATAATTAGTAGAAATTCATAGCTGAAATTTATTAGTCGATTTAGTGGAATATTTTATTTACACACTTGTCTTCTGTTTTTTACTTCTTGTTACAATTGAAGATGGAACCGGCAATTTTATATTTTTCTTCTTTTCTTTCGCTTACCACCTTTATTATTAACCAATACAGTACTATTTGTTTGATCGAAAGCAACAGTATTTTGTACATCAACACTGGGTACATCACTTGGAACTGTTTGGGTGAGTTGCTCTTCTACATCAGTGTCACTGAAATTCGATTCTCGTTTCCTTCGATTCTACCCCCTGGTACCTTTCCTCGTACTTCTAAAACAAACCATATTGTACGATATGCCAGTAATAAATTTTATTAAAGACATTTTGTCATAGTCATTTACTAGATTGTACAATCTTGAATCTAGCTTTCTTTGGTGGTACTTTGAAGGAGGCGGCAGTGCTCCTGATGTTTTTG
>JAHZNB010000403.1:0-37497 GCA_027744295.1 Callyntrura guangdongensis | reverse complement strand
GAGGATTATAAATAGAAGGGGGCCATAATAGGGAGAGAGGCGATATTAAGAGAGAATACGGTATTAACATGCTTTAAAGCGTTTGCCAATACGAGTCGAAAACGAAAATCTCATTTCTTATAGTCAAGTTCAAAATTTCAGTTATATGCCAAAATTTGTCATGATATGTTCATATATGCATACATTTACAGGAAAACTATAGCTCTCCAGTTTCTCTTTTATAAACAAGTGTCGATAAAATGAACGTTTTTGAGTTGGAGAGTCAATAAATTATATGGTTTACCCAGCATCAACTTTTGAGATAGAGTAACGAAATGAAATTAATTTGTGTATCGACGACCGACGACCGACCAGATACAGAAATTTAACAGGACGCCATTAGCGTATAATTAGCTTGGCTATAGCTTATATACTACTCACATAGACATTCATGTCATATAAAACATATTGTGATGGCACGAGACACTTTTGATTAAAGATAAGTTCACACAAATTCAACAAAATACAAGTATGATTCATCAGTATTTGTTGCGTTATATATTTTCTTATTGCTTTATGTGTAATTGTATTGATGGTTGAAGGTCAAATAAACGATTGATTTTCACCATTTTCGATCAATGATAATACAGGAATAATTGAAAACAACGTTGTCGATGCTTTTTCTTCATTGTAAGCAAAATATAGGAGACTAGATAGATACGTCTGCAAAATTGTCGATTTTTCTCTGCTCTGCTAATGTTCTACCATGCGATGCATGTAGCCGTATACCAAACTGATGTGTCTACAAACCGCAGAACGGTTTTGAGTCTTCAGTCAATAATATAAAAATTGCAAAATGTTTGAACGACTACATACGGATGTTGTATAAATGGTTCTGTAATGGGTCGAATGTTTGGGAAGGTTTGAATTGCAACTGAATAACGGATACAGGAATGATTTAGGTATGAAATGAAATTATTAATTGTGAGCTTTAATTGTTAGACTATTTTTGCCACTAATCCAACCGTTTTTAATAAAATGTTATCATTTTAACTGCTTGTATGTTTAGATATTTTTGTAGTTTCACCGTTCAACGTTGCGAATTCAAAATAATCCCTCAAATAAATTCAACGCTACAACGAAAAATGAGAAATTTAAAAATCTGTGCATTGCAAAATAAAATTTGTCTTGCCGTTTGTCAATCTGTGAGAAAATGTGAATACAAACCTCTAACAATTAGGATCCATTTAAGTATGATTACATATATGTAGAATTTGTTATTCAATTTACCAGAGGCCTAGTGCATAAAAGTTTCAATTATTGAATTACAATTGTACCACATGTATTACTTATGGGAGGTTTGACGCAAACTTTGTGAACCTTACAAGTTAGGTCGATTGTAAGGTTATAACGTTTTATGCGTACTTCACTAGGTGAAAGCGTAGGTTTATGGGTAAAATATAAGATTCAGTATAACAACAAAATTATCAATGCACATAAGATAATCATTGTAGAATAAGAAAATATTCTAAATCAAATAAAAACTTCATAACAAAAGTTTTACTTTTAAAAGTATTTTTTATGAATATACATTTTTAAGTAAACGGGCAGGTAAATCAAGGTGTCGTTAACCTACTTTCGTTAAACGTCCAAGGAATGTAAAATAAAATTGGCTATTAGCTTGTAAGTCATAGTTTAATGGAGTATTTTACTTCCTGTTATTCAAAAATGAAGTTCATTGTCTTCCCTTTCCATGCATTATATTTTACTGTCATGTGAGTGAGTCATGTAAGTTTGAGTTCGATCGGTGGTAGGTACAATGTCTATAATATGTGACTGTGTAGCGACTAGGGACTACTTTCTACTCAACTCAACATTGTGTGTTTGCTTACTTTTCAATATCAGAATATACTACAAACGTACAAAGTTTGAGTTCATGACTTTAAATAAATAACTAAAAATCACATGGAAACTTTCATTAAAATCAAAGGTTTTATCCAATTTCATGTGTATCGAACACATATGAAATTTTTATGGTTGTCACCGGTAAAATGGCTAGGAATTAAAGTAACTGAATATACAACATGGATTAGGTGAAAGTGACTGGGAGCTAGGGATATCCAAAAATATATGGCGGGTTTTTATGCATAAGTAATAATAAAGATAGGATTTTCATTTCCGTGGAAATTTTTAGAAAAAAGTCAGCAATACAATTAAAACACAAAATTATGAACCACCATGATATGTATTTCATTATAGTGTAGTCCTGGCAAAATAAGTTCTGTTCACTATGAACTGTTTTTTTGTTTGAACTCCCCAAAACATTGTATGTCGCAAATGTTGCAAACATTTTTGCGAAATGACAAGACTGGAGCCGTTTCCAATATAATAATAGGAACAATGCATAGATAGATAAATTAATGTGTTGCCGTTTGGAAATTTTTAGAAAAAAGTCAGCAATACAATTAAAACACAAAATTATGAACCACCATGATATGTATTTCATTATAGTGTTGTCCTGGCAAAATAAGTTCTGTTCACTAAGAACTGTTTTTTGTTTGAACTCCCCAAAACATTGTATGTCGCAAATGTTGCAAAAATTTTTGCGAAATGACAAGACTGGAGCCGTTTCCAATATAATAATAGGAACAATGCATAGATAGATAAATTAATGTGTTGCCGTTGCCAAATACTGGCATGATTAATGAAGTGTGATATTGAACTTTTCGCTATCTGGCAGAGTGCCTACATTATATACCTACATAATATGTTTTGCTGGTTTCGTTCCAACGTAGCCAGCATTTTCCTCATGAAAGTATATAAACCGGCCAGCTATTTTGTGTTTCGTTTGGCAATTTATGATAAATGTTTTTGTCGACATGACAATTTTCTTCCCGTCGCTTTCTCTTTCTCAAAAATTTGGACTTTTATTGTAATTTTCATCAATCTATTGTATTCTATAACACATTCTTAAACATTTGAACCTTTTCCTTGCAGATTGTGGTGTTCATGGACTCATCCGTAAGCCAATGCAGTATTGTTAACCCTAATGATGCATCTGCACCTCCAAAGACCTTCAGCTTTGATGGAGTCTATTACATGGAGTCCACAACAGACTCGATATACAATGAAATCGCGTATCCCCTCGTTGAGGTAAGAGGATGTTGACAAGAATTGCTGAGTGTTTCACAAGGAGGTTAAGTAATGGTGTTGACATTTTCTTTGGCAAGGACTAACAAAGGGTTGAAGCAATAAAAGCATGACACTACTGTCAATATTAAACTATTGTTGCTTTTCAGTGACTAAGAAGATCATGGTCATTGTACTTTTTGCAGTGCGAAAATATTCACAGTCCTAAAGTGTCATTGACTTGTTCAAACAAACTTGTAACAAAAGATGGTATCGACTTAACATGATGCTATTTTGTAGTGACAGAATATCTACTTAACTTATACACGTGAATTAATTATATTTGATAGTATTGTTTAGCCCCTGAAATTCTTCAGCATAATTCCTTTTTGAAAAGTTAATTTTAATTTTATTATAATTTTGCTAATACCACGTACGGTTAACCAATACTTTTTCTATTTTGGCTAGGAAAGGGTACGTCAAGGACAGATGACATTGAAATTCATTGCTTCTCGTATATCCTATTTATATTTCAGCATCAATGGATTTTCAGTTTTGTATATATTCCGTTTGCCATTTTTTTTGTTGGAGAGAGTATAGGTATACCCATCCATGTCATGCTCCCTCGAATTTAATATGCACTTACGTGGCAAATTTATCCACTCACTAGTGAAAAGAATATAAAGCAAAAATGCTGTTTTTTTCTGAACATTTTTTGCAATTTTTCATTAAATGTGCTAGGAAAGGGTACGTCAAGGACAGATGACATTGAAATTCATTGCTTCTCGTATATCCTATTTATATTTCAGCATCAATGGATTTTCAGTTTTGTATATATTCCGTTTGCCATTTTTTGTTGGAAAGAGTATAGGTATACCCATCCATGTCATGCTCCCTCGAATTTAATATGCACTTACGTGGCAAACTTATCCACTCACTAGTGAAAAGAATATAAAGCAAAAATGCTGTTTTTTTCTGAACATTTTTTGCAATTTTTCATTAAATGCCAGTCACAATAAAACACTATGGTGTGTTGGTAGTTGAATGTGGTGTGTCAGCTTCAAGACTAGAATAGTAGTGTAGTGGTAACATGGAAGCATGGGGAGTTTTGGCGATGACATTCATACAGCAGTTAAACGTGGTAATATTAGGTTTGACATTGACATTACATTATAAATAACATGGACGAACAACTCCGAACATGGCATATCTTAATAGTTGTAGCTTACCACTGGAAAACGATACAAAAGTAGTAGAATGTAGCTTGCCTACAACTTTTGTTGTATCCTTGAAGAAAATAGCTTTTTGCACGAGTTCTTCCATAATATCCTGTTGTTCTGCACACTAGTTGTAATTTGCCATTGAAAATTGATAATGAACTATTCTCTTGTCACCAATACTAAAAAATACCCGCATCGGGTTTTACCCTGTAAGCCCATTCAGTTTGAATAATGAACAAAAAAATTATATAGTCCCGTAGGATGTGACTAAATAACGACAGCAGCCCACGGAGTAGAGATGAAAATATGCCGCTCAAAAATAAGTTACCTAAGCAGATTCGAAGGCAATGCTTTTAAATAGTGCAACCTGATGTAAAATGTCATCTTATGTATTCAATAACCCGAACAAATTTTGCACATAAGAAATCATAAAATACTACGTGTAGTAGGCCTGTAAAGTTTTTGAAAAAATATCAATTATATTGCTTGTTAAATTTTTATCGTGCTCAATTTATTTTTTATATTCAACCACTTAGAATAATAGAGAGTTTTACAAAATTTATACTTATTTGTTTGTACATACTTTACTTTGTAAAATAATTTGATTAAAGTACGCACTGGCTTTTATTTGATAACATGGAGAGGGTTTTAACGATAGATAGATGCCTGTAGAACACTCGATATCTGAGTGCTGTGAATTTTTTCAGAAAAGTAAAACAGGCATTATCGTAAATGTGAAAAAGGTGCTTTTACATGTATAAAACCCCCAAATAATTACTTTGTCAACTCAATGCGCAAGAGCGCACTATGCGAACGTACTTTGTTTCTGTTATTGGTCTGCCTTTGCGACATTGTTTTGTTTGTCAGAAATGGAAATTTGAACCTGTGAAATTTCACGTTTGTTTCTGTAGGGAGTTCTTGAAGGGTACAATGCTTACTGTTTTTGCTTACGGCCAAACGGGTTGTGGGAAGTCATTCACGATGCAGGGTATCGCAGATTCCACGCCACAAAAGGGCATAATTCCACGGGCATTTGAGCACGTATTCGAATCCATTGAAACATCTGATGACATCAAGTACCTGGTTCATGCCTCATATCTTGAGATTTACAATGAAGAAATAAGGGACCTGCTTGGGAAGGACTGTAAGCGAAAATTGGACCTCAAGGAGAACCCTGACAAAGGCGTGTATGTTTCAGGTAAAAAAAATAACGCACACACAATGCCAATTTTTTCCACTTGTGTAAATATAAAGGTCACCTTGACTTTTGAAAAACATGAAAAAGAAGAAAGAGCTTGGCTCTTTATTATTCTGCCAGCTAAAGAAAAACCTTTTTGTGTGATACAGAGAAAGCAGTAAAGTAATGCTGCATAAACATACATATATACGTGGGTTACAGGCATTAGCCATAATATTATTCTTTGTTTGGCCAGCAGCAACGTGAACAGTCAAGTTGATGGTCATCGGCATATTGAAGAGCCAAAGCTTCTGAATAATTTATGAAACCATTATTTTTCCTTACGTGGGAACTTAATATGTAATGCATAACATACATGATGGAACATTAGTATCAAAATCGAAAAACCGACCAATGCGTTCTCCTGCTGTTGATACTAAGGCTACAAGATTCTTAGATATACAGATAAAAACCAATGTGCTATAATAATAAGAATAAGAGATATGTGTGTACCTATTTATAGCTACATACATGGCGGGTTATCACCGATAATGGATATACGAAAGTGTAGGCATGTGCTTTTAAGGGTTATCCAAGAATAAATGTATGGATTTTCTGCGAAGGTCATTGTTGTTTGGGGTGATGCGAGTTGCAGATATATCTTGTATTATATGGTTTGATATAGTAACTTTGGTCCCATCCAAAGTAAAAGTCGTCCTGTGGTTCACGCACAAACAAATTTATTACTCGCCATGAACACCTGGGTGTCATGCAATATTTTACATACAAATACATAAAAATGATGACCATTCTTTTACAACGTTATGAAGGCAGTCCCTTCAGTAACGGAACTACGATGCATGTTACCCCCGTGATACAACACCAGTCATACAAAATCATCTCACTCATAGCTGCCAATGGAGAGTATCTTATTGTAATAAAACGACTAGTTTAATGACTACCATTATAAATGTGGGTATTTTTGTTTACGTCTTAGTCATTGTAAGTAGTGACTTTATTAAGTCCCATGGAGAGTATCTTATTGTAATAAAACGACTAGTTTAATGACTACCATTATAAATGTGGGTATTTTTGTTTACGTCTTAGTCATTGTAAGTAGTGACTTTATTAAGAAAACCTTGAAAACGTTCGTTTCCAAGACTTTCGTTTTGCAAAAAACCGTATCTTATTCGTGAAGGCAAACCAAGAAGGGGAGAAAATATTGATGACTTAGGTACAATGTGTACCACGACGTTTTGCCCATCAATATTTCTTTATTTTCTTTCCGACGGGTTTTTAATGAGCCGAATAGGGGTTTTCCAAGTGGAAGCGCAAAAAAATACAATACACTAACCGTTGCCTAGGTAGGTACGTACATGCTAGACTAGAGCATGGGACATATTTAAGGAGGGAATGAAAGTTGATTTAAGAATAGATAGAAAAAATAATAATGCCCAATTGTCAAAAGTTTTGTTCGGCACGGTTGAAGTGGAAAGTAGAAAGCGGGTATTTGTTGTTGTTTATTTCTAAGCATTGCGGGGTCCATAAACCAATCGACATGACTAGCAAATAGCACTCGTAAGAAAATAGCTACTTTGTAGAAATAGAAGTCACTTTGTATTTGGAGGACTGTCTCCGTCCGGCCATCCACGCTTCTCCTTCTAAACCTAAACCAAATAGGTTCTTATAGACTACATCCTGAATTCCTGAGACTTAATGTCCACGTCGCATTAGTACGCTGCACTGGTGTCTGAAAGCACGTTGCGTTGCTGTACTTGTACTGATTAACCCAACCATTTTTCACAACGCTCGCTCATATACTCTCAAAGAATTGACAGAGGCTACTACTAATTGAACGTGGAAATATGAATGTTTATTTCAAACTACCGAATTTAAATGTATTTGATAATGTGCGCTACCTGATTACAACGAACAACTAGTTATTTGCTCGTCAGTGTTCTCACTGTCCAGCCGTCATTCCATTTAGATGAATTGATGGGTTCTGGGAAACTTGTTTCATGTTGCCTTGTGATGAAGTAGGGTCAGTAATGGCTTACCGGTATTACGCCTCGAATGGAAAATTTTAATGCAAATTACACACACGTTTCAGGTAGCATACAATACAAAATTTGCTCACATTTCTTCATTTTCTAGTTACTAAGATATTTTCAAATTACGACATAAATATTATTATGCACATGATAATTATGCTCATAGATAACACTTATGCAATAAGTATATGCTAACTGGCCAAATCAAATGGAAATCAGAGGAAAATAAAGAAATTGATTTGATCTATACATTGATATTAGTCATACATTTGTCTCTTTTTTAAATTAACAAACATATTTTTTAATGGTAGCAGGTGGAGTTGTGTATAATACACAGGCAGCCTTTAGTACAGTATACTTTAGATCGTTTTCAATTGAAAGAATAGAATACTAATTTTATCTATGCCTTAACCTTTGTACTTTAATTTCTCAATTCGATAAATAAGTTACTTCAGCAACATTATGCTACAATATTACTTTTTTGAATATAACTTTCCTATCGGTTCTTCAATAAAGTTTTTGTGTTTTACTAATTTCTTAGTCGACACTTAGCAAAAGGTCAGCATTCTGAGCATTCATCTTGGCGTTTTCTTGTTCGTTTTTTGTATGTTGTCTTCGCGATAACTTACAATTTATTGGTTAGTATCTATGTCTCGAGGGTGGGGAATGCGTCAAATCAAAAGTTTTGTGTGTCATGTTTACTTCCTGTACTCACCACGCAACGCAAGCATTCAAGGGACAGCTAGTTGACATGTATTAAATAATGCAGTGCACTTACTAATTCAAGAGCCAAAAATGCAGTTATGCAACTTCCCCAGTTATGTGTTATGTTGTACGGACCCGTGATTTTAATGGCTAAAACTAAAATCACCAAAATATTTGGTAACTACGGAATTACAACGTCAAAATACACTGATAGATATGTATTTGTTGTATTTGTTCTGTCTCTGCTTCCTTTTTCTTTAAAAAACATGTACTAAAAATACAGTAAAAATTATGTGCGTGAAATGTAAAAAAATTAACAAATATTTGGATATGCGTGTAAACAAAAGATTCATAAATGTTTTATGTCATCTCCACAATAATTATAATGTTTTGTTATATGCTCCCAATTTGCAAAGATGCAACTCAAGGAAAGGCAAAGGCAGACAATTGAAAAAAATGGTATTTCAGACAAAAGTATTTCAGTGTATCTCTTTGTTATTCTATTAGCATTTTATAGGTGATATAGCTTAGCAAATTGTCGAGTACTGCGACAATGAAACCTTTTAGACAATTTGGGTGATAGATTGGATCCGCAACGAAATTACATGTTCGTACGTTTCTGTCTGAAGTATCTCACCATTTGATTATCATGGAAATGACTATGGCAACTCGCAAACGTGAAAGTTACAGTTTGCTACTCTAATTTTTTAATTACTCAAAACCTTTGATTTATAGACATACCAAACTTATTTTTATTGAAAACTGAAAAACGGCAATTTATATTGTTATCTCAGAAAATGTATGGATTTACGGCTAACCTTGCCACTTTCTGTACTACAGCGACTTTTTTAAAACATTCACGTTCGAAGTTGGCGAATGTCAGTGTCATGGAAGTCGTATATATATGGGATAGGTTTATACTTCTTCACACAATGCGTACAAAATTAAGATATAAAAGTCATAGTGCATGATCTAGAGTAATTTATACAGAATATCGACAATAATTTCGTACGAAAACGGACGGACCTGATGGCAATAAAACCGTCAATTACAAATCTCATTCAAATAAAGAAATGGGGCAGATACTATAAAAATGCGATGCTATCAGCAGAATTCACCCGACTTGGGCAATGTAACAGGTCGAAAAATCGCTATGCATATGGTCAATTTATATAGTACTTATGAATGTTATGGTATAAAACTGTAAGTTTATGAGATCTACTCCTGACGATTGTTAAGATGATTTTAGCGTGTGTGCAGTTTGGTTCAAAATGTACAGATTGACCTTGAGTTTTCAATAATAGTGCATATTATGCGCATATTGTATACACCGTTATATAATATGTATATTTTTTTATAGATTTGAGCATGCATGCAGTGCATAACGTAGAAGAATGCGAAGCTCTTATGGACAAAGGCTGGAGAAATCGTGCCGTTGGTGCAACGCTGATGAATGCAGATAGTTCAAGATCTCACTCAATATTCACGATAAACATTGAGATGATGGCGGCAGATGAACATATTCGGAAGGGGAAATTGAATCTTGTGGATTTAGCAGGGAGTGAACGACAGGCAAAAACTGGTGAAACAAATAATTTTATATTTTTAAAAAAAACGTTTTCCTGTGAGTAAGCCAGACATCACATGGTATCGACCAACTACGTTACGGTTTTTAATTTTTCACTTCTCTCGCAGTACCAAGAGGAAATTCGTGAACTTCGTGAAATGCTAGAACAACATCAACTTAGCATGGCAATTCCCGCGGACATATTAACTTCTGTTGACGCTGACAACAACAACGGACCTACCGAAGAAGAACTGGAAGAAGAAAGGGATAAAATACGTCAGGAGTATGAACATCAGTTGCAACAACTTCGGCACAGTTATGAGGCTGAAAAGGAAGGGCATGCAAAGCTTCAAGCAGATGTGGAAAATTTGAGGGACCATTATGAAAAAGAATTATGTCGCGTTCAAGAGGAAACGACACAATTGCAACAACAACAGCAAAAGAATAACATACAGACAGGAGGAGGTCTCAGTAGACGACCCTCCGTGGTGGGGGTGATAAGTCCCAGTGATGCTGATGGAGAAGGGAAAAGTTTAAGTCCAGAACAACAAGAAGCTTTGGCTAGGTAATTGTTTTTGAAAGACAGCACTTGACAATCGTTGCCAAATGACAACAATAATATATATTTAAGTTGGGCATAAATTATTTTTGTAGACTCCAAGAGATAGAAGAGAATATGGTGGGTGGGGAACGTGCACATGATACGGAACTCAAGGAAAAAATCCTGAAAAAGAAAAAGGCCGCGGAAAGAAGATCTAAACTGCAAGAAGCAATACACAAGTCCGAAGACGATGACAGTTTACTTATCAAAGCATACGACAACATACAGGAAGAATTACGAGCAAAAACAGATGCGCTCAAAAAGTCCAAGCAGAAAATCAGGGCGTTAGAACGCGAAATTTCCGATTTGTACAGCGAATTTCAAAGTGACCGCACCGATTATTTAGAAACTATCCGACGGCAAGACCAGCAGCTCAAGTTGCTGCAAAGTATTCTGGACAAGATTCAGCCCACAATTAGGAAAGATTGCAATTATAGTAGTATTGACGCTATTAAGGCGGAAGCTGTGTGGAGTGACGAGACTCAAAGATGGAAACTTCCAGACCTTTCTGTAATGAAAACGAGACTTCCGCCAGCGGGTATCGCAATAATGACCGTAAATTCCATGAAAAATTCCACAAGTACAAATCGCGTTCCTTCTAGAACAGCGCCAGCTAGTTTGAGTCTAGACCAGGAAGACTTTGAAAGCAATAAGAGTGATAGTATTCTCAGCAAGGTACACAATTCTTCATTCATATGAAATAAAAAATGTTCCGACAGATGTGTGAATTAACCAATAATGACAATAATGTATTTTCTCAAAAGAAATTTGAAGCAAATGATCAAGACGATTTTGCTGAAAACTATTTCAAGCCGAAAAGGGCAACAGAGTTGCTCATTCAGGCGCAGCAAGATGCCAATCGCGTCATCAGTAAGTGGAAGGGTATGCTACGTACAATACTAAATCATTTTGATAAAAAAAACCAGGCAATTAAATGAACATGTGTGCGGTCTGCTTCAAAGTTTAAAATATAAATTTACAGCTATAAATAAGCTTTTTGTAAGTAGACATATATAGGTACAACTTGTACCGTACAAGGTTTACAATCTGTTAAATGTATTGGAACAAAAAAGATATTTTGCCTGACTATTGGCTTTAAATAATATAATTTGTGCTATAGTTATTGTAGTATGCATACCCTAAAATATCATGTGCAGTAACAAGCTTTCTAGTTTAAAAAAGCTGTGTGCAAAGTTGTGTACGGATGTTGTAGTTTATTTTGATTACATGTTTTTTGCTGGTTTAGACTTTGCTCAGAAAGCCAATGGCTCAAACGGTTACACCAACGGATGGAATAATAACAACAACACAAATTTGTTGAATGGTTACGTTAGCAATAAAGTGCAGTCAAATCATCACTCATGGGGACCATCTCCGGTACAAAATGGATGGAACTCTGGTGATAAACTTTGATTTCCGACTATACCTGACAGCTTGGTGATGTTGAAATGTTTTGGAAAGGGAATAGCAATAAAATGAAATTATGTATATTTTCTCTTTCAGCTGGAAGTACAATCAATGGATTCCTCAGCTCTCCAGAAATGGGCTCTATGCGTCGACCTGCAAAACTGGAAGCGTTGCCACTGGAGGCCACCACGAAAGCTTTGAAAGCACTCAAGATCAACAACAATGGCGATTTTTAAGCAATACGTGGACATGCAAAATATCTAGAAAAGTGTATTTTAGCTCGTAGCAGTATTATGTAGTGCATACGTTCCATGGTAGCGCATGTACGCACATGAAGATGAACCTGAGTAGATAAGTACCTTGCTTGAGTACATGTTGGCCAAACTGCCATTATGATATCCTTCCTAATACTTACCTGTCATAAAATTATCTGATACTCTGGAATCTTTTTATATTTTACCACATTCTGGCTTAACAGAGGTAAAAGCACAGTAGATGTTTAAATTTAATTATTATTTAAATTAATAAATACATGTATACTTTAATATTGCAAAAAAGATTGTATACCAAATCATTTACTACGGACGGATACATGTAGTGTTGAGAAAATAAAGTTTACTATCGTCCTTCCCAAAGTGTCTTTAATCTTATTACTTTAAAATATGCTCTACTTGTTAGTTAGCGATTTAATCTTCTAGTTCATTAAGAATCAGCGATAGAAACAAGTTTTCATGGAAACGTTTTATGCATCAATCTTTCTTCAAAGTGACACAAATTCATGGTCTATGGAAGAACTTCAAAGAACTCTCTAAAAATGCTGATTGCTGGTAAACTGTTTTATGATAGTTGCTTTAATTGCAACAAAGTGGCATTTGCATTGCAGGATGGTCAAAATTATGTGGCATTGCATTCATCGCCGGACAGATTTTATAAATGAAACAAAAATTGAAACCAATTGCCTTGACACATAAATAAATTAAATAAATACAATTTTTTTAAATGCGATCATGAATTAAAATTAATTGATGAAGAATTCAGCATATTTTTAATTTTAAAATTTATTTTACGATTTAAATATTTTTTTAATTACGTACTTTCAAATGCAGCTAGTCTGCTAGATATAACATTTGTCTCTTTTTATTAAAAACAAGTTTCTGCTCCTTTTCATGTTAACTTTCACTTCTAATTTTCCACTTTCTCATTTTTCCTTTTTTATTCAATAAATAAACAGATGATTCTTTCTTTTAGAAATAAATGACACTTTCTCGCTCGATACGCCCACGTTACACTGTTGAAAATTTCAGTTATCCGCAGTATCTCATATAGTTGTTTAGTGCTCTATCGTCAAAATAAATGCCAACATAAATTCTTTACCCTTTTCTTTCTTACGTAGCTTCTTGTCCACCATTTTGTGTTTTATACTAGAATTGCATTGATTAACATTATTGACTCCGTTCCTCCCTTATTCATACTCCACGTGTCGTACGTAATGAATGATCTATAATTCTGTTGTCTTCAAATTCATGAAACCCATATTACTATCATTATGAATATTATATAACAGAGAACATTTTAAATATCATGGTCTTTTCTCTTCTGCAGTTCATGCATACTTACATTACAAATACGACATAGTAGGTATAGATTATATGTATTTAAACAATCATGATTGAATAATTGAAGGCCTTCTTTCTTCTGACAATAATTTTTGCTTTGCGCATACTGTATATTGTAGTAATAAATATAAATACTCTAGGGCAGTGCAGCAAGTCATAAATGCATAGCATTTAGCAAAATTTAACATATTAATAACAATAACACTAAAACTATTATATTTAAATTCTGAGTAACAAATCGTTGTAGTGCTTTAGCAAATGACAAAATCTTTGTATATCTTCTATCATGATTATTTACGAGTATATATCATAATGATTAGTTTCATCTGAGCTACTTTTCTTTTCTCTTTCCTATTTTATGCTACTTTTATAACATTTTTATTGTGGAATGTATATGTGGTGGTGATGCCTGGTTTAGTGTCATGTGTGAAGAGAAAAATTAACCTCATTTTAAATGATTACACATTATATTTGAAAGCTAACTTAACTTTTAAGTATTCTATTCAACCTATAGATAGATTGACAAAAGCTAAGTTCACATCTAAAACTATAGGTGTGAATCACGTATTTATATCTGACAACAACTAATAATTTTACATTTTTATAATATTATCTTCACTGATAAATAACGTCAACACCACAAAATCGATCGATATATTTTTTATTTAAAACATTCAACCAAAAGTAACTACAGTTTTTATCTTTCTGCGGAACATGTCAAGTCTATACTCACACCACCTATTTATTTTTTCTATTAGCGTTTTAAATCTTGATTTAAAACTATAGGTGTGAATCACGTATTTATATCTGACAACAACTAATAATTTTACATTTTTTATAATATCATCTTCACTGATAAATAACGTCAACACCTCAAAATCGATCGATATATTTTTATTTAAAACATTCAACCAAAAGTAACTACAGTTTTATCTTTCTGCGGAACATGTCAAGTCTATACTCACACCACCTATTTATTTTTTCTATTAGCGTTTTAAATCATGATAAAGTACTTATACTTAACGTCAAACGTAGAGTAACATTTGGTATATTGTATGTTTATTTGTATTATTATTACTATTAGGATAGAGAGTTGTTGTAGTAGATAGGGTTAATGATAGCTGTCTCTTATTTTCTGTCGTTAGTTAAACTACTGCACCCAACTTGAAGGAACCCATAACGGCTCTTGCTCCACTTTCTTGACAATTTTGACAAGGCGCTCGAATGCCTTTGGCAGGTCATCATTAATAAGAATCTCGTCAAATAGGTGACCGTAAATGTACTCAATCTTGTCGGCTGACTTGATGATTTCGTTAAATTCTTCGTCCTGCTCACCACAGACACAAACACATACATAGAAGAAGGGGAAACAAGAAAATACACACATCAAATTAGTCACAAATTTTCCACAAATTTTTTTAAATGACAGCCTACTGAAACGAAAGGAGAAAAAACATTTATTTTTGTTGTTGTACATGAGCATGAGACAGAAACCTATTTACACATAAGAAAAAAAAAATATGCATAATGATTTTCTCATTCATTCCCTGCTGTTAATTTTTTCTAGCTTTCTTACTAGGTACTGGCACGCAGTATATATTATGTAATTATGTATTGCATTATTTTATGTCAAAACTCGGTATAAACAAAAACGACACGAATATACTAACACTATAAAATTGATCAACAATGCAATTCTACCTTTTTCGAATTCTGCAACAGACTAGTATTATATTTGACTATATTAACACTTAAAAACAGGACGAAAAACGAAGACGTGCTTTATTAAAACTTTCGAAAAACTACGAAAAAAGTAAGAAAAATTAACGCTTTGCATTTCAAATCAGTACACATAAATGATCATTCATGTTGAGCTATTACACGACAAAAGGACACATTATTTACACGTTTCCATTACCTTTTACACCCCGTCATCATCGTTATGTTGTATTTTTGATTACGAAGAATCAGAGGGAGAGAAGGTCAATTAAAAATTTTTAACTTGCATTTTTCCAAATCAAAAAATTAAATTCAACACACATGTTTCTAAAAACAAAAAGTTCTGTCTACGGTAAGCTATCACAGTCTCTACATTTTCGCATTTTTCACAATGCCCCAAACCAAACCCAAAAATGCATTCTTTCTGCATGAGTGAAAGGAATAATAACAAGGAAAATTTTCCTACAATTCATGTACAACCTCGGGGTTTGAAAAGTTACAAAAATAATTCTATATCATGTTTAATTTTAATTGAATAATATTATAATATGTTTTTGCAAAAGCAGAGCAGTGAAAGATAGGGAAATGCATGGATATATTGGGGAACTGTCGTGTGTTTCAACGTGTGTATTTTTGGTTAATACAAAAATCATATATTGATTACGTAATTAATTCAAATTAGTTTCCAATAACGATACAAAAAACATTAAATTTTCAAAACCAGTATACAAGACAAAACCGAAATCCCATGCAATTTAAAAAAATTCATTCCAAAATTACAAAATACAGACAAATAACAAAATATCATTTGCCATTTTTCATTTTCCAAACGCATGCTTTTTTCTACATTCCAGTTAAGTCTAGCTTAACACAATCACCACCATGCAAATTTAGTACGTGGTTTAACTAGCTAGTAACCCATTTCATGCAATATAATATACACCTGCTTTGCGAGCTAATCTGTTTGACACTCACCTGCCGTCTAATGGCCATTGATTTAGGTAAATTCTATGAGCCCGGTAATACCTTTAGCGTCTAATTAGTTGCTGCACCGATATAAATAGGTATCTAAATTAACAATATGCCCTATATTTTAGCCAGCGTCTAACCAACCGATTAGTGTGGTGTTGCATTTTGAACTAGATTAGTTGATTAATGCTGAACTAAAACTATTAGTTGATTATTACTGCATTAATGAATAATCTGAGTGAAAGTTTACAGGGATATGAGCATCCACAATAAATTGATAATGGGAAAATAACATCAACAATTAAATAAATAGCACATAATAATATAACAACACATCAACAACAACGCCAAAAATATCGGACATTCAACAACAACCACAACAACATCGACACAAATGAACAGAAACAAATAAACTAAATATAAGAATAAAATTGTTTTGTTTGTTTTGAAATACGGAAATACGTACGTTGAAAGCGCGAGAGTTGCTCTCGTCAAAGGTACTCTTTGCGTATGCATTATGTCGAGATTGCTTGAGTACCTCGAATTCAGGTGGCTTGATGAAGATGATGTACGGCTTGAACTCGGTCGTTCTCAGCATTTTCAATGCTTGAGAGTGTGGATTGAGAACACAGACAAAGCCCGTATTGAAAATACTCCGCACTGACTCACTAGCCGTGCCATAAAGGTTACCTTTGTACTCCCCAAATTCAATAAATTTGCCCGCTTGAATTTCCTCCTCCATCTTGTCACGGGTCACAAAGTAGTAGTCCTTCCCATTGGTTTCCGCTGGTCTTTGCGGCCTAGAAGTATCTGTTGGTCCAAAGTAGTATTAAAAAAACAATTTAAACGGTCATTTCTTCGCAATCATTACAAATAGCCCATAACGACGCGCACTCACATGGAATAGTAGTTTTGTACTTGTCCGGATCCAATTCAATTAACCGTCTTTTGAGCTCATTTCTACCCACACCTGGAGGGCCAATAAGGACAATGGGTCGAAATTGACCTGTTCTTGGGTACAATTTGGCCACTTCCTCGTAAGTCGGTATTTCATCCCTGTCGTAGTCATCATGCTCTGCCAAATTATACGGGATCTTTTTTATTGTATGGTTTTTATGGCCTCCTCCAGTGTGACTTATCAATGAACTCGCTGAGGAACACAACTTGCTGTTCTGTACTGTTCCATTGTTTGTGTCATTATTTCCGTTACTATTATTCCCATTATCTACAGCTGCTGCTGAACGGGGCGGTGGGTCTGGGTACTGTTGCTGCTCTGATTGAGGTTGATGTTTCATATTATTTGCTATACCGTTACCATTAGTGTTTCCATTTCCTGTGTTGACAGGGATGAGCTTATTGCAAGGATTACAATCAACAAGCGACACTACACGCACAAAAATAAGATTAAAAATGGAAAATCAATACCAAAAAACTATGTTCAAGCCATAACCAAAAGCTTAAAACGAACACAGGGATCCGTTTGCCAATATATTAGCCGCTGGAAAACACAAATGGCGTACGAAGAACATTGATATATTTACTTCAACTTTTTACATTTTTGTCTTTATCACCACTTACATCTATGACTGAACTAACAGTGATGCACCATGTGTGGTCTGATACGTAGAGGTACCTCATGATGACAACATTGTAACTAGGTATACCAAGAACTTAAAAGTACGCCTGGTGCGAAGGGAGCATCCGACGTATGCATATCTAAGTACATATCTACATAACTCTAAACAATCCTGACAAATGACATGGAAACGGAAGAATTTACCATCACAATCGTCTCACGAACGTTTCAACATAAATAATGTAAAGTAGAGACGCAGAAAAAACGACAAGTAAAAAAACTCCATCTTTTTTATATTGCTTTATGCAACCAGGTGCTGGTGGTGAAAGCAGAGGTACTTTTAGTACAGAAGCCACATGTGAGTTAAGAAATTATTCGTTGGAATGGAAAACTAGACATGTGTCAAGAGAGAAGATGGAAAAAATCGATAAATTTGCTCATTTTTATATCTTGTCCCGGGTAACGGAAACGTTGCATGTTCCGGTTAAATTGTGTACTCACAGTCTGTTGACAACATAAAATACGCACCCTATCATTTAAGACCAGTTTCTGCGGGACTTTATATTTGTTATAATATTTTTCGTTCCAACCTAGACCTCTAGGCATATAGGTATGAATGTTAAAACTTTGAATTCTACTGTGGTGCATACCGTATAGGTTATTTCACTACTATTACAAGTTTGGCCTAGATCACTTGATTACTGTAAGCTTTAGTGGGGTCAAAATTCGAATAATTTGTTGCCACACTGAGTAATGCATAACTCAAAGTTATTTGGTTTTGGTAAAAGGCGATTTACAGTATATTCTAACCTCAACCTTTTGTGTAACCTGTAAGGTCTTGAATACTACGACTCTAAACGTAACAACGAGAAGTCAAAGTCTTTTAAAGATGCAGCTAACGTAGGTCTGTAATCTAATTTACGATATATATACATAATATGTGAAGTATAAAAGTTTTACCTATGCATGCAAGTACGACAGCACAACATGCTACTGGTCGTGTATTAGTTTACTCCAGCTTTATTCTTATTCATTTATTTATACATAATACTTCAGAACTTCAGAGTAAGGGAAAAATATGCTTTCTAAACAACTAAGCATTTGAAATGTGGTAGTACGTCGTTTGTTTCTGTTATCTACGACAGCAAGCAAGGTAAGCAAGAATCCACTCGCGGCATGCGCAAACGAATATATATTATATTATTACGTAAGAAATGGCCAGTTGAGAAGAAAATAAGAAATCCTGTCCAGTTATGTCCAGAGAGAAATAATTGGAAAAAAGAAAGTCTTCTTTGAAAAAATGTTTTTGTAAAGAATTCTTGAACAGCAGCAACGGTACCAGTACCCAAACATAGCAGCAGCAGTGAGTAGTAAGGGAAATTTAACACTTTTTCTTGTAGGGAGTAGATATAATAAAATTTTCATTAAAGAATAAAGAATGGAAATTACATGAGGCCCGTAACGAGAAAAACTTTCACCACTAGAAGCGGAGGAGAACACTTTTGAGAATTTTATTGGCAAAGGAATAACAGAGAAAGTAAGAAAGTAAGGTAGGAAAGGAGGTGTAAACGTGGGAAACTTGGCGGGACGGTGTGAATGTAAGTAAAAGTGTGTGTGTGTAATTAGATATATAAATTCTTTGAGGAAAGAGGAAACTGTGAAATAGCAGTACCATAACCAGGAACCAGGATAAAGTGTAGAGATGGTTGGCTTTTTTTATCTATCAGCATCATAAATTATTCCTCTGAAACACACGAAAAAGTGAGAAAAAGTACAAAAGTATAGTTTGCGTTTCACGTTATGCTTTCTTTCTCAAGGACAGGGTCTACGGAGAAAATGGGAAACGGTAAAACGTGCCAAGAAAAAAGGATACCAGGTTTGTCCATGTAAAAAAATATGAAATTTTCTTTAATAATTCCAATTCCTTATTTTACCATTGCTATACCACACTTCTAACTTTATTTACTGTTTCCTTTACTGTGCTGGAAGTACGCAGATGAATAGGCTTACCGTGATTCTCGGGATTATTTGTCCTCACAAGAAGGATCCTCTTCTCTTGGAGAGACCGGCTGGGGATTAGACCTGCCCTCATGGAACGATCACCTTCCCGTCGAGCTTGCCACCTTAGATGAGAAAAGTACAAAGAGACAAAATGAATGGCGCAAACTGAAGTGGACACTTTTCCATTTAGAGTTCTAAAGGCTCAATTCAAGATGTGTTTAGATTTCGGCTTTCACTCGTTTTCATCCATTAGTGCATTTCGGGATCATTACTATTACAAAACTTGCACAGCAGTTTAAGGATTTGCTTTCGGTAGCTCACCGTTTCCTATACAACCGACCACAAACGATACTGCAACTACTATCTACTAAACTAAAAAATATATTTTACCGTTAGAACTGATACTAAAGTTACATTTTAGATTTGGTAAGTGCGAACGAAAGCAGTGCTATCTGATCCGTTGTGCTACGTGTTTTTCATATATGCATACATGGACCGGCAGATTGGTAATTTATATATTTTGGTATATAATCTTGAAGACGTAACTAACAAACAAACCTTTTTCATGCGCTGCAGGTGCTTATTGCTAAAATGTAGGTTTGTTTAAAAGTATTCAAAATTACAAAAAGCGGATCTGGTTTAATAGGCTTCTGGTTGGCAATAGACCATGGCAATAGTAATGTTCACGTTCATATATGACGTGTATTATATAAAAGTTCAGACAGATTCCAGGAACTTCGTATTCAACATGTAAATAAATGGTAAACAAAAAATAAAGTAAAACAGTTCGTATATGAAAAAAAGTTTGCTTTCATCACTCTCAGTAGAAAATAGAGTTAAGAAAAACACGCAAATAGCGTTTTTTTTCTTATCATTTGAGTGAATTACAAAACACAAAAGTAGTAGAGCAGGCTACACGGTTACAGAAGTAATGAAGCTGTAAAAACGCAACTTAGTTAGCTTCTTCATTTACTATTCTCTCAGGTTTTCTCTTCCCTTGAACAACAACTAGAAACGGGCGAGTAGCGTTGCCAGCAGTGTAGCTGGAGTAGACGGGCGGGCACTTTATGTCCCCCGAGAAAAGAAAAGCAAGAAAGCCTTTGGAAAATGTCATTAAAAATCTCTCGGCGAAATAGGAAGAATGAAAAGAAAATAGAAAAGGCAGTTTCAGGCAGACAGGCTTTGACGACTTCGTGCATCCCTACCCAGTGTTAAATGAAACGAAGGAAGAGAGGGAGAGAGAAAAAGAGCGAAGAGTTGGCGTGGTGGTGGTGATGATGATCACGACGACAATGTTTGTTGCCTCTCTCTCTCTCTTTCTCCCTGTTCTTCCGCAATTCTCGTAACTGGAGTTGTGGCACAAAATCAGCAGTTCTTTTTCCAGCGGCACGAAGAAAAGTTCATGAAGGTCTTCGAATACATACATAGCAACCATTAAAATAGCATATTCCAGCAAGTGTACACGCTTAGACTCACAATAGCTAGCACACCACGTGAAAACCTTTGCAGGCAAAGTGCTTTGCATGGTTAGTGGTTGAATGAAAGTGAAGGAAATGTGACTATCGCTACAACGAAGGTTCTCCTAAGTTTTATTCCTGTCGTTACGTGTAAAGCAGTCAAGTGGAAGGAGCACTGCTACCCAAAGGAAAAGCTTTTCACATATGATGCATACATATACATATACACACATAAACATAAAAAATGCATAAACATCTTTTCTTTTGTATATTTTTGTAAGACTTTAGCTGACGGCGTATATTTATGCATACACCCATACATTTCCTTTTCCCTACATTTAGTCCTCCCACCTCAAATAATATGACTCTTCCAGAATAAATACAGATAAAGAACCCATCTTCTGTAATTGGATCGAACAACAAGCTGAATTGAAAGGGGATGAAGTGGCAATTACTTTCAACATTTATACACATACAACAAAATAAAAACTCACAGGAAAAATAGAACGACGTGAAAAGGTAACTCAAAATGTACTATGTGACAGTGACTTCATGGACTACTTCATTTGGCGTCAACTTTCTCTATTAAAGGGAACGCCCAACACAACAGGCACAGAAAAGAAAAAAACTTTTCTTCGTGTTTTTCTCATATTTTTAGCCATTAAAAGAACCAACATTGCTTCTAACATTTTATCAACTGACAGTCAACTCAGCACCTAGAAAAACAAAACGGGAGAGCGAGATATGACAATGACATATGACATTTACAACAACCCTTCTGATTATGTCGTTTGTTGTTAGAAGCATAAAGAGAGAAGGCGACATTTTACTTTTTTCACGTGTACTGAATGTGTATAACATATTCTATCACATACATGCGCTTCCATATACACAGTTGCCTAATGTCTATTACCACGCTGTATATTTATAATGTTTACATCCATGTGATTTACGTACGATTTCGTACAAGGAATATTGCGCAGAATTTTTTATTTCCTCTCTATTTGTATGACGAATTAATGATCAGTAGAAAAAATGACGAGCTGCTGCCGCTGTTGTGTAAAGTAGTCACAGTAGGAATCAAATTTTTACACAATTGAATTTTCTTGAGCATGGGATGCAAATAAATGAGTGTGGGATTTTCCTTCCTGTCTTGCTCTTTTAAGTTCTCTTCATTCGTTTCGCGGCTAGAAACTGCTGCTGTGACGGTGTGCCATACATTACCACAGCATCGTCTATTCATATTACGTACAACCGACCAGAGGGAGTATCCCAAACATATTTCAGTTTTACTTGACATGCTAAAAGGTAAAAGTTGTATGGTCTTTACGCAGACGGGCATGTATACAAATCCTTGCTGGGATGTGATGTATAACGCCCTTTAGCATAAAATATTTGCCCTTTGATATGGATCTGCAAAATAAACTCTTCTCCTCGTCTCATTCTCTTTTTATCCCCCAATTCATTTCATCTTTTCTTTCTTGTCTCCTTTCATTACGAAACTTTACACCACACATGACTGTTGCTGCGGTACAATGTTGCTTGCTCTATAAAATTGTGTGCCGTACATCCATAATCCAGTTATTAGCTAGCTGATAAGAGCAAAGAGTGTGGCTTGGGTAAAAAACTCTTTTTTCTCTTTTTTAAATCCCGCAGTGCAGAGGTCAGCCAGCCAGTCAAGAGTCTCGAAGTGTATAAATAGCCGAAAAATACAAAGGGAGGCAAAAGTAACAGAGTATTTGCATTATTAGACATGACGGTTATAATACGGTATTCACTCTACGGAGTAAACCGCATGACGTGGGGATAGATACGTGCCACCACGTACATATTATGCACCCCAAGTAGCAAATGTAAACTTTCTTCGCCATCTCTATATAAATATGTTTTACAATGGGCACATAACTTTTCCCTGAAGAGACCATGGTGATGAAAGAGGAAGCAGAAGAGAAAGAAACGGGAACACCGGATTACATTATGCATTAGTGTTCATCGGGATAACTGGTGGATGTGTGGACTCCCTCTTGGCACTTATTCTAGGGCCCATTACATAATAATGTGCCTACTAAATACATCCATTATGTACCATGTGTACGGAAAATATGACGACGCCGGATATTTTCCTAGGATGTGTTTTTAAAGAAATTTAACTCTTTGGCACTGAACAGCAATGTAAGCACACATAGTAAATGTGAGATCCGGGCATTAAATAATGGTGTGTGTTCTTACGTTCAACTGATGATCTCTTTTTGCTTACAGGAAAATATCTCTTACGTTAGTATTTGCATACCCTTTTTTCTTGAACGCTTGAAATTTTGCCCTGGTGAGAAATAAATAGGTTGGAAGATGGAAGAAAAGGAAATAAAGTATAAACACGGTAAGCATCAGTGGAGAAAGAAAAGGAGACCATTTGCGTGAACGACGCTCTTCCTGCAACCACAATAGATTGAAACCGCACTACCCACAACGAACTAGGGAATGGCACTAGTATTAAAAGGAACAACTTAATCTGTCAGAAAGGCAGACAGAATGAAATGCATTTGACAATACATGACACTACGACAAGCATGAATGAATGGAGCAGCATGTATTTACAGAAGAAACACGCACACAGCATCACGGCGGAGCAAATACGTATGTGATGGAAAATGCAATTGTGTGGGTGTATAGTGATTTGTCATCTTCTTGTCATTCATAAAAATCAAGGAAAGTGGAAGCCACTTTTTCCGAGCAGTCATGCAAATGGGGCAATACTGCAAGCAAAGTTATCTCATTTTTTCAAAAATATATGCGGAAGTCATCAATCTACGGTTTTTACGTCGTCACGCCATATATATTAGGTAAATGGTAAATATTATTGTCGTCTACACAAATTAGATGCATTACATTCAATCAATCTACTTACTTTTTCTTAGATTTTCTACTTACCAATAAATGTCATCTTGACTGACAATGTGAAGTATGTCGCCTTTCTTAAAATCCAATCCCGCATCTTCACAGGGAATATGAGGATCATCTTTTGATGTGTAATTGAACAGACAACGAACACGTACCTTGCTTTCTCTCTAGCAAAATATAAAATCAAAACGTAATTGAATAATATTGTACGCTGATGAACTTTTCCCATTTCCCAAATAACACATTCCACAACCTTTATTATTTTGCTACTTTAACCCTTTCTATTAAACCATTTTCCCTACCTTATGTTTTCCTGTATCCCCAGGTACCAATTTGAATGTAATGGTTCCTTCCGAGGCCTTTAGGATTTGGAGCACGTCGTCGGGAGTCTTCCCTTCTGTTGGGTAGCCATTTACTTCGATTACTTCGTCACCGGGAAATATAAGTCCGGATCTGTCCGCTGCTCCACCATGCATCACACGTGCGATCACGATTTTACCGGATTCTTCGTCTTTCCGGATAGTAGCACCCTACGTACCACGAACAGGGGAAAGTCACGACGGAAAGAACAGGAAAGACACAATAACGAGAAATGGAATTAGATTTCAACTTCATGAAAAAAATTAATCCTCAATGAATGTGTTCAACCGCAACCAAAAAAACAACAACCAAAGCCCTACAAAAAGTATGCACTTTTGTACTCAATATATATGTATAACAAATTATTAAAAGTGTTATGAATGTAGAAATAGATTAGTTGCCTTTCTTATATATACTTAAGAGCAATATACGTCGGAAATATTAACTGGTAATAATTGGTTATTGTTGTATACATTTCTTCCAAAGAAAGTAAACACACGCCCATCACAAATTAGAAAGGGAGCAATAAACTCATCCAGCGGAAAACTAAAAAGCAGCAAAAATACACACACCCCACGACGACGACGACATACGCATCAAAAATTGAATACGTGCCAAAATCAGTAAACTTTGGCAGAAAACAAGTGTATGACAGAAGGCTCATGCCGTAATAACAATAATAATAATGTAGAAAATTACCAACAATGTAAAAGGCTAGAGAGAGAGAAAGAGGAAGAGAAGAACAACATTAACGAGAGAAACATATTTACAAAATTACAAACCCTGGTTTACTTCACTACAAGGAATATTTCGCAAACCACAACAAATTTAGATTGACTGACAAGTTACACAGAAATTAAGTATGACAAGGATATTCATTGGGAATTTCCGGGGTATTCTTTACATATATTTGTAATTCTCAAAGAAATGTTTTCGTTATCTACCATAAGGAAATCACCGCACACACAAAAACATACAGAGATGGAGAAAAACAGACAAAGGAAGGAACGGGAAGTACAAGAAAGAACACACAACCGGCGTACAGGAAAAAAACGCTAGAGAAAAACACACATTTAATATTTTATTATGAGATGGACTCTTACCACGATAGGCTCAGCAGTTTTGGCTCCGTCCTTAGATTTTTTGATAGTAATGTGCACATAATGCGAGGGCAGCATTAACAAAGAGCAAAAGAGAAAATATACCCGAGTATAAAGCATACATTTTCTTCGAGAGAGGAAGAGAAAGAAATGGTGGAAAACTATAAAACGTCATTATGATGATTTGAGTTTGGCTAAAAACATGTCGACGGAGAGAAGGAGTAGAGAAAGAGAGATGCACTACGGGTTCCCTATGAAAAAGGGAAACTTCACACATCATGTACCACACGTTCGTTTTCAATTTCATTTGTGAAGTTTTTTTTTATCAGGGTAGGTGAAAACAGGAAAAAATGAAAAGGAGACAGTAATCTCCGTTTAGTAATAAAAGCAAGATGCCTACGTATGTAATTTCAATGAGGGCTGAAATGATAAGATGACGGGTAACGAGGCGTCTTCACAAGGAAGAACGATTTTAAGATTAGATAATATTATGATGATAAAGAAGACATGATTAATGATACGAACATGAGGGTTGACTATAAAACTCCTTTAAATCCCATAAAAATTGTAATAATTACATGCTCGTAACGTAACATGCAAAATTGCAAAACTATTTTTCCTGCTGAGGTTAGGAAAAAGAGTGTAATGGATTTTTATACATCCCTTGTCGTCTTTTCGTTAGTTGTTACACATTACTCCCCTCCTCCCACATTTTAAATTTTGTGGACTCTCCACATATTTATTTTTGCTTACCAAAGGCTCACTGGATTTGACAAGCTGAACAATTTTGATGGTCTCCTCGGGATCTTCAGGATCATCAAGATCCGGTGGAATATCTGGTAACTTGGGCAAATAGTCTTTCTGTGCGATAATATCATGCGAGTAGAGCAGCCCTTGAAGATGAGGATTCTGAAGTATATCAAAAAGATCGCAAGCCTCTGGATTCTCTTCATTCGCTTGACTCGCCACCAGTTCCATCACCTCCTCCGCTACTTGAACCGAGTTGGAAAGGATGGGACAAAAGCGGTCTCCGTCCTTTTGCTCGATGGAATTGTGAACTTTAACAAGCGCATGGAGCTCTCGACTCTGGAGGAGATCACTGAGAAAACCCAACTCTTCTTCGCATCCGGAAGGGAGGTTAGGTCGAGACTCCTCCAGGGTCAGGAGGAGTTTCGAGAGCACTGAAATAAAAAGAAATTACACATTTTTGTAGCTGATTCTGCTGAACGTTGGCACCGCCATGGTACATAACGTTTAAAAAATACGAACGGTTAACGGTTTTAACCATAGCCTTTAATAATCAAGCATGATTATTAGGGGGTGTGCGATGAACATTGAACCGAGCAAAACTCCATTTGAATGAAAATGACTGACACGTGTATGGTTTTAGTTTTGTTAGCCTCTCACCATCAACACCAACTAATTGGAGTAAATTGCCATTTTTCATGACTCACATTTCTTGCGCAATCTAACCTTTATGCCTGCCATTAACACAAATGTACCTCGCACTTTACTTATTGTTAATGCGTGATTTATTGGTGATTTATTACACACGGCAATTCAAATATTAAGCACAAGGGATCCCTGGAAACTAGAAAACATAATATGGCATTGCATTGCCCATTTCCATTAAATTATTTATGCATACCATGGCGACCTGTATATGAATTTTGTTAAATTACATTTCTAACTGTTCAAATCACTGAAAATGTGACAGTTTAATACATAAACTGTTTGCTTGAAAGCTTACCAGGATCCCATCGTCCAGTGTCAAGCATACTGTTTTCTCTTGGAGTTCCTATTGTTATTACTTGTTGGAGGATGTTGTGGTTTCCAAAATGATGATTAATACGTTAAATTTTCAGATGCCAATCTAGTACATTTGCACAACTGTGCTTAATTTTTCACAATATATAAATTATCATGAATGTTCTCTGTGTGTAACTGATATTAATCCGTCCTTGTTTTCGCCTGCATTTCCCATACTAATCACTAATCACATAAATTGCTTTTTAATTCATGAAAACAGTAGAATGTTTTCCCACTTACTCAACTCGAGCTAAATCACTGTCGACTAATTAACTTAAGCACAAAAATAAACTTATTTGCAACGCCAAACGTTAACGTATAAAAAATAAAGTCGGGAAGCAGAAATGCTTTTGCTGCGATTTTGAATATAATACTCGTAGTTTATAATAATAATACTGGATAATTGGACTTTAACATAACCTTAAGTTGTAATCAAACTGCATTTGTCTTATCAGTGACTCTGATTTATACACTCACTCCTGCATATCACTGTATTATTTTAGTCAGGCCTCAAGCAGCTGAGAGTGGAGAGGGGTGCGTGCAACGCTGGACAACTCTCATTTCTCCAGTATGTTTTTCACATCTGCTATTGAAGCTGGACAATCTTTATCGAACTTTTTTTTGCTTTGCTGGCTGATTAACTTGTTTGTCTACTCGTTTCAATGGTTGTTTCTCTCTTTTTTGTCAACAGCTTAGCTTTAGAAGTCATAAAATGTTTCATGTATCATACCATACGCCTTAATAATGGATTTGACATTTAATGGAATGCTTGATGGATATGACCTCTGTTTTGTTTAATGATAGCTTCTCTTGTTCTCTGTTCTCTGTTTATACGGCGCTACATTGGAAACAGAAATCTGCTGCTGCAACTCCACTTTCAGAACAATATTCAGCCCACTGGTTCAACAACAATAGAGCGAAGAGTTCAGCTCTGCGTGCTCAAGTGCGTATGAGTTTGGTTAATTTAATTTAACTCAATTCCATTTTGATTATTACTCCGTTTTTCTTCTTGTCCATTCCTCTCCTCTGGACTTTACGTTGTTGTGTGGGATAAATACATACAGACTTGAATGTGTTTCACCCATCTAACGAAAAAACCATCAATTTCGATTACTGTCTTCCTGTCCTGCTTTGTTTATCCATCTACGTGCGTGTGTAATTCATACAGACCAACCACACACCACACAACTCCACCACCACCGCACCACTTTGTATTCTCTGCTGCACTTTGTTGGGTCGAGTCTAACTATTTTTTATGTTTTAATCCATCTATCAAGATTACAGCTCCAGATAATATTTCACTTGTTTAAACAAAAGATACACCCTGAAGTAAAAAGATCGATTTCAGGAACGGTTCCAATAAATACTTTAAACGTTTGCTCCATTAAAACGTCCATCCACGCACCACTTTTCTTGATGATCACAATGAAAATAAACTTTTTATCGTTCTTATCAACATCCCACAACGATAACAATGTTTAGCTGAATGGTGGTTTACCACAAACACACGCAGACACAAAGTACAATGCAAAATGAAACTGTTTATGCAACTTTGGGAGTACTCCCTGAGAAGAAACTCGAATAGATATGGCTATTCACGTGTTTGCTTTTACTTTCCAATTTTGGTTACATTTGCTTCTGTGCAAAAAGAGTAAATTTCAAAATAAATAAGTGTTTTTCTTAGTTCTCAGTCTTATCACACTTTCATTTTTACTCATTTTCACTTTCTCTTATTGTTCTTCTATTTTTGCTCCCTGAAGGACCTTGCAAAGACCTAGTCCAGTTGATGATGGTCCTTCTTCTCTATGAGCTGGATATGCTGCTGAAGAAAATAGAAACCATAATATTCACTGGTTCAATTTTCTCGGCACTTTACATGGAAATCACACAAAACAAGCTATTGACTTTCTCTCTCGATTTACTCATGTATGAGTGTACATGTGTGTAGTTTGAATGTATGTAAAGGAATGTCTGCTGCTTTTTGATACTTTTTTCTTGATATTTATGCTCAGTTCATTTCACATTCCTCTTTTACGAGAATAACAACACCAGTCACTACTATATCCCAACCTATTAACGTGTTCTGTAGACTAAATTCCTGGTTGGAGAAAGCAACATTGTTATACGCTATCCTCTTTCACCAGAGAGACCTGCAGTTTTACCGTTAACAGCAGCAGCGCTAATACTACTGCAGTGCCAAACTGGTACGGCGGTATAGGGCCAGCTAAAACGGTTCTTGTGTTCCTTTAATGGCACGCAAGTGGGAAATGCATGGAATGGAATAACAGATCTCTTGTTCTCCACCTCCCAATTTCTTCCCTTCAAACATAACAGCAACCACTACTACTCCAGTTCACTTCGAGCTCGCTCGCGATTTCGACAACAACCGACCAACTAACCAAACTGTGTAGAGAACCATTACAGAAAAACCCATATATATAAGCTCACAAAGAGAACCACAGCCAGGCAGACACACGCTGTTTTTATCCTCTTCGAAGAAAACTGAAAGTGCTGGAAAACTGGAATCTTGTTTGGCTGCTCCTATATTGTGGAACTGTGTGGAGCCCAGTGTTGTTGTCCTCCGGAACAAAAGAGAAAGCTGACTACGTGACTGTGACTGGCTATATATACTTGACCGTGTTCCTGTCCACTACCCAGTAAAAGTAAAGCCCGTTACAGTATTACCTATGTACAGGAAAAAAATATTTTTTTTTGCATTGGCAGTGAAAAGTACGGACTGGATTATATCCTACTTATCAATTGTACCATCATTATTACAACATTCACTCACACTTGTCGTGTGTGCTTGCGTGTGCCTCTCACTGACAGAGACAAACCAAGCTTCGACAACTCGGTATTAGACATTCCAAATCGACACTATTTCACCAATTCACATTTCACATCACCTCGAACTACTACTACTACTAATACTGCACAGCACTTTAGTAGTTTCACAAGTCCCAACAAAAAAGGCAGAAAAGGAATTCAGTCAAGGCAATAACTTCTCATTTTTTCAGTTTCTTTTGCCGACAAACAAACAAGGCATTTAGGTAGTAGCCGGTGGTGACTGGCAGCCTATATAGTTTTCTGCGTGGTGCGATAACACACACTATCCTCTACTACTAATCTTTCTTCACTGGTTACTATATAGTCCCTATAATATATAATATGTATGTGTATTTCTCTTGGTCTGCAAAAAATGTGTAATCTCAATTACTGCTCGTCAGACTTACTCATTCCACTTCGCTCCCTCTAGTAAATCTGCTACCACCACCAATACACCACATACACACGACATGTAACAAAAACCCAAGAGGATTCTTTTTTTCTGCCACAAAGAAGAAAAATGTCAGGCACTACAAATTCGTGTCCCTTTTTATATTCCTTGCTATTTTACTCATTCATGTATGCATAGGTATACAACTTTATAAATGTACACGTACATATCGCTCATCCGTTTCCTTCAATTGTTTATCAAGTTCATCCGTTCTGCTTGGTGCTCTCTGCACTAGATTTTCATTCGGTAAAGGCCCAAGAAGATGATTCTTTCAGATCTGTCGTGTATATATTAACCACATGAAGCGGTCCACTTACGTTCTCCATTACATGCACCTTCAACTTAAAGGATACAATTTTTTCTTGAAAGGAAACGACAATATTGGCTCTAATAACTGCCTTTATTATGACATGACAGTTTGTAGCAACAACCCACTCACTGTAGTTGATTCTCACTCGCACCTAAACAACACGACGTTATGAGCATGTACGTAATAATAAACTATTTTTGCTGCTATTACTTTACTTACTTTACTACGTGCCCTTTATGTTATGTACATACAAACAAATACAAAGTGGTAATGGTACATGGACAGAGAGAGAGAGTGGGATGAACGTGCGTTTTCAGAGACTACGACTGAAACTTTATCCCTTGTAAAGCAGACACGTACATACATAACTGGGATATATTGTAGCGGAGTGCTAATCGTCAGCATTTTTTGGATATGTGGTCGAAGAAGGAAGAAAAGAAAATAATGATGCTGTTGATGATGTTCATAATAGCTAGGATGGACATGACATGGATGAACCAACAGAGATAGATGAAAATCCGTCCATTACATGGCCATAACACGAAATTTTGATGGTGATGATGATGATGATGAAGAGTAGCAGTATGAGATGAGCATGTTGATGCAGGTCTGTATTTGCTGTATTGTTGTTTCTCTCTCTCTCTCCCTTTTTCCTGTACATATAGTTATTACATTAACTACATGTGAGTGTGTGTCGGTGAGGGAGAATGGAGGTCCAAAAAGCTTACCAGCATGTTATTATAAAAGGTAAAATATGAAGAGATGGGGAATATTTTGACGATGATGTTGATTATGATAATGTGAATATGGGTATAAACGATTTGAAAAGGCCAACGGATGTTGAGTTGCTGCTGCTGCATGAGTATTAAAGTTTTGTGGATATTTTTTGGATGGGTGATGTGATATGATATGATTGCCGACTGTCGATGATAACGTCAGAGAGGAAAGGCAAAACGGTACGCATATGTTTAGGTATTTTATAGGGGTATTAGCGAGAAAGAGAGAAGGTACGCAAGCTTCAACGCTGAAAAATTCTGAAGCCATAAAGCCAAGTGGAAAATATGTTGGACGTGAGCAAATGAACAAAACATTTTTATACCTGGGGTTGTTGCTGTTGTAAAAGAAAATATGTACGTGTTTATGTTTTCTAGGGTGAAACCAGCAACCTTCATAAAAAGAAATACCAGCGTGCATGTACATAAAAAGTTTCTTGCCGCGCCGTACCTATCTTTTTCTGTTTGAATTAAAAGGCTAACTTGCCGAGGATGATGTTGACGTTGTTGGTACTTGGCTAGACGTGGCAAATCGGTAACTGGACTTGAAAAAATATCGACATAATACATTTTTTGGGCTAGGCTCAGTATAAAAGGGCAAAAGCTATTCATACGAGAGACAGAACAACTTACCCTGCCTGGCTTGTTTTGCTACTATTATTACCTTTTCGATGAGGCTCATCATCACCATAAAGTCTCTTGGCTACAAACGTATACCAGTTTCTCCTTTTTATCAGGACAAGCCAGTCAACAGGGTTTATGGCAAAATGATTGGGGAGGGGGAGGTGAATAAATTTTCAACAAACCAAGCCAAAGGAAGATTGAACAAAAGCGTGAAAACCCCCTCTTCACACTGCATCAATTTCCTTACTACTGCGGTCATGAATAAAATCCTATCATAACCAAATCATTTTTGTACTAGAAAAAAATATACTTTTTTGCCGCGGTATTGTTATTGTTATTATTTTTGTAACAATTGACTGACAGATTCCGTTGACGGTTACTACCTACGCGCAAAAGTTTGAGTTGCTGCAGACTTTTTTCTTACTAGCTAAAGGATGTAGCAAGTAAGCAACAAACGTACAAAAAGGAAATATCAGACAAGTGTCAATACCGCAAAATGTAAAATACCTTATGGGAAAAAATATGGTGGTACGATGATGTTCCTGTTACACTATATAATTTTTGGATTTTTCACCGTTTTTTACAATAATGACGCTTTCGTGTTTGGTATACAACTTTGCTGGTTATCTTTCTTTGATGTTCTGCTTTCCTACCGGAAACAACAGCATGGGTACATACCTACAAATAAGGATACTTCAATTGGCAGTTGGCATAGTGTGCGTACTTGAAAATAGTAGCTATGGTCAGGTGATAATTGACTCATACTATACTGCTATAATATTTAGGTACTGCTCTTGGTTGGTTACCTACCCCCAGTGGATAATGAAGCTGTGATGTAGATAACCTACTACAAGAAATAAAGAGCAAATGAAAATTGAATAATTTTGCAACTTAAAAATAATTGTTTTGCTAAATTAAGCTTTTTCTTTCTCCTCATTGTGTACATAATTTAGCTCTTCCCACCATCACTACTACTAGCAATAGGGTTATCATTTTTTCAATTCTGCTAGAAAAGAGTCCGTCAGACAGAATAACACAGCGTGTGTTCTGCATATAGTTGCTTCATTAATATTCAATCTTTCTGTCTGACACATGAGATTGAAAAAGCCGAGAAGCGAAGAAACATGTACCATGTAGCTGATGCCATGGTTTCTGTTTTAGGGAATATATGCCATCCGGCCAAGTACAGCAAGCATAGAGATTCATTTTTAACTATTCTGTACTCAAATCTCTTCTGTGGAGGTGGAATACACAAAAATGTTCCTTTTCTTTTATCTAACAAAAACACCTCTACACCCAACCAAAGCTCAACTTCTTTAGTTTTATCAAATGTGCAACTCAGAGGTACATCGCATTCCATTCCCATTTTTCATATAATATTATTTGCAAGTGTCATCAGGATATGACGACGAATGGATTTGAAAGCCATTGCAATTTCTTTCCCCATTCGCCTATCCCCACACAGCATGTTTTCAGTCGTGTTATGGTAATAATTATAATTTAAACAATTCCAGGGAGTAAACGTCAAGCAGAAAGGGAGCAAAAATGCATCATAGATTTTAGTTATGCTGTGAGATCAAGTAAAAAATGACCGCCTGTGCAAATAAATACAAACGGGATGAATCACTGGGTTATGTAGACTCCACTGTGCTCACTCGGGTGAATGATGATGAATGAAATTATTGACTTTGGCTCTGCTCTTACCATTCTTTTGGATATTTTGGCTTCGATATAAAACAAGCACTAAAGTGTATGATTATTATTACTTTTTTGGCTAGCTTTATTGTTCAGTTTGTTGCCATACACCCATGGTGCCATGTATGCCATCACCATGCCAGTATTCCTTTTCTGTTTTGACTAAAACAACACCAGTATCTAGCAGCGCAGTACCAGTAGCTTCTAATCAATGAATATACCAGCAACACATGCTGGTAAAATATACCCACCTTTAAACTAAAATCTGCGTTAAACTGACTAGAAAAAAGTAAACAGCCATTATGAATGACGTGTCTGAATTGAACTTTCCTATCGTCTGAGCCAGAAACAGGGCAACAAAAACTGCAACAACAGCAGCAGTAACAAAGCAACAGCCAAGTAAAATCGAGAAACGTACAGCAGCGGAGCAGCGCAACAAAATAATATAATGTTTATTAGTATTATTTCTTCATTCCACTACTTCATATCTCATGGGCCATAGACATGTTATTATTTGTTTTTGGCATTTGCCATGCTCTCAGGCTTGATGAAACTTCTGCGATCATGTGTATGATATATGAGCACTCATTTCGTTCTATTACTACAATGCTGCATAGTTCATTTTGTATCGCCTTCACTCAATTCCCATAAAATATTTCGCAGCAGTAGGCAAAAAAGAAAGAAAAATCTTTTTTCCCTGACATTTCAAAGCACTACACACACATAAGTAGACACTAGACACTCTCATAGTCAACATATTATTGCCTACACTTTTCTGTTTCTTCCTACGTCGTCTACTTCTATTAAACCAGTAGAGTTTTTGAAACAACAAACAAAACTGGAAGGATTTCGAAATGGGACCATTTCACATGGCTACAGATCTCCTTATGAATATGCATAGGTAAAGTTGCTCTAGAAACAAGACAAGGCTTTTACACATACCTACACACTTTTTCTACCGACACATATTGCCGTTTTCGTGAACATCCCAAACACAAAAATGTCAAACGACGCGTGCATCATCAAGACTGTTTTATCGTCATCATGTTTCCTCTAAGAAAAATGGTATGTAATAACAACTTTTCATCATCATCCTGATAACACGATTAAATGCTAATCTCGCGCATCACCTGCCTACCTGCTGATCGTTGGTTAAATTTTTCGCTAAATTTCGTTATTCCCTCCCCCTACGCCCGTTTTATCTTGGAAAGACATGGTAATGGATTTGGGTTTGCTTAGTAGTACCAGCAATGTACAGATTTTACACGCTCATTTATTCAGTCAGAGTCTTGCCTGTTCATAAGTTCATGGCATGGTAATTGCACTGTGTGTGTAGCAGACTAAAAGGTTAAAGCGAAGTAAAACTGCGAGCAAAACATAACTCAATAAAAATCCCATCTTACAAACGTGCACACGATAACCCTATATCAACCTTCTTTAGCATAATAATAACAACATAACAACAACAACACGAATACATGATGATCATGAAACATGACATAAATTAAGCCTTGCCTTTTTCATGTGGAGTAAAATTGTGGTCATGAATATTATTATGTTATATGCTTACTAAGATTACCAACAAGACAGTAAATAACATGTTCACGACAGGATGAATTTAAGCCATGTCTTGCCTTTTCGTGTCATCACAGTTTCAAGCTTAAAGTTTATATTATCACAACTCGCAACTACCTCTAAACGTGTGTTGAGCATTGAGCAGGAAAAACGTCACAACTATTATTTAAAAATATTATATGCCACCAACGGACTGTGACGATGTTTAGGAAGAAAGATTTTTTCTTGCATTGCATGTTAGGTACAGAAGGAGAAAAGAAAGTGTTTGTTCATTGTTCTTAAAAAAATAGGTATTTTCTCTCGGCTGGTTGTGCTATATCCAGCAGGGATAGTTTCAATTTCCCCATTTCTCTGAATCGTTTTGTTAAAAATAGTAACATATTTAACAATAAAACGTACATCCGCAACACATAGAGTAAGGTACAACAACCTATTGATATTAAACAAGAGAAAAGTACTATTAAATCTCTCATTTTCCGGTTGCTGCACGTTACATTTGCCAGACAAGAACTGTACTCTAGAGTCAATGGAAATAAAGTAGGTATCATCTTCCTAATAAATACTTGAAGCAGAAAGACAAAACAATGTCATGCGTTTGTTCTTCGACAGATATTTTCAGAGAGGAAAGCAAATATTGGTAGCCTTTCCCCAACGTTAGGAATCAGGAGCAAGAACAAATATCCGGAGTCATGAAACCAATTACCAGTTTTGCTCTAATAAAACGAGTATTACCACTGCACTGCACTTCTGCTAGTCATAGTAATGACGAGGGTTGGTTCCAGTAGGAGAACAAAGTTTGTTGAGATCTGATTACATCGGAAACAACACGAAGCGGTACTTATTCAGTAAACACAAGAGAAACGGATATGAGTATAGATGAGTATACAATGCTGTATGAGTAAATACACGTCAAAAACACGGATTTTGATGTTGAATGAAACAAAAGATTCTTGTGTATTACTGCAGGTATAGCGATCTATTTTGTTATTTACGCAGATATAAAACTGTTCATTTGGTCATGACTTGACCCTATTTGTCTACTTACGGCTCAAGCCTGGGAATTCTGGCCATAATTCGCATCATCATCAATCATATTAAGTGATGAAATTTGATACTTTTTTGATTGTACATGTACAAAGTTGACCTGAATTTTTCGATAAGATTATTTTCAGGTCAATTTGAAATCAATTTCGTTACGAAATTATGAAAAAACCGCCAAAATACAGCGATTTTTGTAGAAACTTTGTTTTTCTGAGAAAAGGCGGATGAGTTCCGCTAAAAGCTGTTCACAGTAAGATTCGCCGTGTCTTTTTACATAGGAAACCGTTCACAGATCAGCGGAACTCATCCGCCTTTTTGAGTAATTAATAATTAAATGTTCGTAACCACGATGTGGTTATGGGGTCCTTCAGTACATACATGCGCTTTTTCAACAGTATGAGTATTTAGTGGGTGGAGAACATAAGTTTCGCAGAAAAAGTCCAAACTAAGTACATGGGGGTAATTTAACATGCTGTATTCGAATATTCACTAAACAAATTACCATATGCAACAATACATCCCCTATAAATGATATTTTGCAAATTACGTCCGTAATGGCCGAAACTTGGTACAAACAACTAGTATGAGTTTCAAGTACATAAGATTCTTCACATGAGGATAATAAATAATATAAAATAATACAAAATAATAAATAATAAATAACAAATAAAAATAAATAATAAAAAATAATAATAATAAATAATAAATAATATAAAATATTAAGTAAATAATAATAAATAATAATAATAAATAATAATATATAATAAATAATAATAATATAAAATAATAAATAATATAAAATAATAATAAATAATATAAAATAATAAATAATATAAAATAATAATAAATAATATAAAATAA
>JAHZNB010000402.1:0-14879 GCA_027744295.1 Callyntrura guangdongensis | reverse complement strand
TTTTGACCTTGTAACGCGTTTGGTGTTATAAAGTGCTTAAAGTTTTAAAGAAAGCCGAGACAAATTAAACCTAAAAATACGTTTTATTAACCTTAGTTTTCTAGTATGTATATGGTCCTACTTTTTGAGTTTTCAAATCTGAGAGGCCTAACGGTGGACATTAGAGCTTTATACGTATGATGAGAACGGAGATCGGTGCAGGTTATTTGTCATTTGCGTCGATGGATGTGGATGTCTCCATTCTATCAACCTGGTCCTTCATCGTAGACCTGCTAACTTTTATTAGCAGTGCTAAGTTTCAAACTGGTTGGTATTAAAAAATGCAAGAATACAGGTCAAGCTTTGCACTCTCATAATTAGATATCATATCATCGTCGTGATCTATGATTATGATAGACAAGAAACTGGCAAGTCAGGTGTGAAAAGGTAACCATCATAAATGCTAGCACTACTACTACAGTGACCAAAGGTGGTTTCTCTTTTGACCTTCTACGGAATAGTTTCTACTTAAATTTTTCTTAGGAAATTAGAAAACAGCATTCTTTTCTTTCGTTGGTTTGCGACAGTTAAGCACCATTTCAGGTTCAGTAAAATGCTTCGGTTTATTTTTGCGTTATCCCGGGCTGTTGTGTAAATTACATACTGAACAATATTGTCAGCACTGAAAACGGCAAATGGAACAGCACGAATATTTTTTTGTTGAAGACACATTAAATACTACGATAGATTTTTTTTCATAGGTGAAAGTCGGGATCTGAGTCGGGGTTGTCGCTGTCGTCACTAACAGTATGGCGCTTCTTCTTTTTATGCTTTGTGTTTTATGTTTATGATCACCGATCTACTAGGTATACTTTCTGCAACGGTTGCTGGGTTGCTACTAGTTACCAGTGAAAAATTTAAACCTATGTTGATTCCCACTTTCCACAGTGGGAAAAACACTAACGCCCAATAAGCAGAGTTGGAGTTATTGTGCCAATGACTATCCTGAGCCTGACACGATAAAACAATATGAATAAATGGAAATAAGTAATTATCAAGACGAATGGAACTTATTTTATTTAGTTCTATATACACTAGTCACACCTTGTTAACTACCTAAACCTAATTCTTTAGTTGGCAGTTGGCTTGGCACTGAACATACGGCTACTGTTGGTCTCTTGTGGCGTGGCACTGATCTCTGTGCGATGATGGTGTATATTTTATATTTCTTTCCTTGCCCCAATTCCGTGGTCATCCGTGTGTCTGGTCTCAGTTTATACCCCGAGTCCCATAAACCTTATTTTATTCATATTTTTCGCTAAAAGATAGTCTAGAGTCTAGACTGCTAAAATTATCCAACGAAATTAGTTGTCTTTCATCGTCATTACTACAATTCCCCGGACTACTAAGAGACAAAAACTAAATCCAAATACAACGTTACAAGCAGGAAAGTTACATATTACAGCAAACTAGTTCATCATGATGTCGCCTTTTCTGTGAATTAATTCGTCCAATTTACAATATCAGGTTTTACATTATAAAGTCAAAAATTATTTATTGTGCTTCCACTACAATAGCTGTAAACGGTTTTAACAAGTCATAGTCATTATCACATCATAAAGTAAGTTGTAAGAAACAACGTGAAAGTAACCATTTAAATACTTCAAGAAAAACCTGCAACGTAATATTAAACGTTCTTATTTTAATGTAATATTCTCATCCCTACACTCCCATTAATGTAGGTAGGCAGTTAGCAAAAGCGACACATGGTTAACAACTATTAATAATTATCCTTGGCTCGCTGGTGGAACAATCCTATGTCTCCAGTATTACTTATTAATTATGCCTTAACTGACAAAAACACTCCGTAGCCCACCCACTTATCAAAATTTAAATAATCAACTCACTTATCCATCACATGTAACCCCCCAATTTGACTAAAGTTCTCTTCTCTTCATTACAAAAAGCTGTTCTTTTATTATTATGACATTATTCAATATAGCGTTATACACGTTCAAGTGTTTAGTATAGTTTATGAATCACATGGCACGAGGTGTTATAAAAAGGCTGACAATTAAATAAATAATTAAATCAAGCTTTTACGGCGAACATTAGAATTGGACACCTGAAAATGACTGGGATTGGGATACAATGGTTAATCAAATCAATTATGAAAATGATTATGAAAGACTTGGCGCAAATTTGATGAGTACATCAAACTCCTTTTTGCCTTCTACAAGATAGATGATGATGACAGACCACTTTGTCTTAGTGGATTTTTATTCCATTCGACGTATCTTTTGCTCTGTTAACTTCCCACTCGTCCCTTTGTAGATTTTGCGAGAAAGGTTGTCACGCAGCTTTATTGAAAGTAAAAATAAAAAGTAAATTTTTAGATGTTAACAAAGTGAAAGTTAAATCGTCGCCATGCCAAGCCCCTCCGATTTCCAACGTCAAGTGTTCAACACGCTCGCTATTTTAGGCCTAAGTCAGGTCCAAATCCACCGACAACGTAACGGTTCCTTCCGGTTGAAAACCAGTCCGCTGTTAAAACGTCTGTTGTACTTTGCCCTTCGTGTAAACATGGTCCTAAAGGTGGGTTTCCTGATACTTCTCTCTGGGGGATTTTTTCAGACGGAGTTTGAATTTTTCGAAGTGATGGCGATAGTACTGTGGTTCCTCATTTTGATTCTAATATCCACGGCGGAGCGATTGTGGTACAGAAAGTATCCCTTTTTTGAGGTGGGTCACATCATAAAAATTATGCGGTTACCATTTTGACAACACGTAAAATATTTATAATTAATTTAATTATTATTCCCCATTGTGTTTGTTAGATACTGACAGCATGGTGGATCGTGGAGGAACGCGTGTATGACCGCCTTGGCAGACCTGAGCAGTTTTTAAGAGATATTAAGAGGATTGGCATTTCCACTTGCCTATTTCAATCGTAAGATTTTTATTTTTAATTCTAAATTTCAACTTTGTAGCCTTCATTTCTTAATATGGTTTGTTCCCAGAGTTGTTGCCGTCGTGGGGGTTCTTGCCGTAGCTGTGCAGTACGATGCTGCCCCAAAATATTGCGTTTTCGCGTACTCCATTATCGAAACAGAAGATCCTGTTTTAAAATGGATTTTTGGAGCGCACGATCTTCTCTTTGTAACACACGCTTGGTTGGTGTATGGCGCTGTCATTTACGTCAGCTCCGTGCTCGGTGCTGAGCTCACGTACAACATTGAAGCGTTGTCGGAAGTAATGAGCATGTTTGTAACGGATGGGAGACGAGGGTTAGCCCCTGCCGGACGAATACAGCCGGCATCCACGGAAGGGAAAAGAAAGCGGTACAGTGGAGGGCTTATGCTTCTCGAACAGGACCACGAAGCTATCACTCGAGTCAAAAGTGTCAAGGTGCCGTGGTGGAACGTCAAGTTTACCCCAATAACACTTCTAAAGGAATATAGTCACATTCATCTGACGGTCACGCAATTGAACCGTTTTACAGCGTACAATTTCCTGTACATGCACGCCTGCTCGTACATTCAAATGATCTCGGATGTGTTTCAACTTATTCAAATTCTCAGGATTCCCGAGGCCAGCATTAGTGACGCCATGTTTTTCGCGGAGGATATGTACGGCAAAATTACAAAACATGATTTTCAACTAGCCATTTGTTCATTTGTATTTACTGATAACTCATGACATGACCTTATTTTTACGTTTTAGGATGGTCTGCATGTACATGCTGTTCCGTTGTTTCAAATCCATGGCGTTCCTCCACCCGTGCTCTACTGCCTTTCAAGAAAAATACCGGGAACTTTTGGCACTGCCTCCACGAGCCGCTGGACAGGTAGGACTAATGGACAGAAAACTACTGGAAAAGCTGAAGCCAACCTTACACGACACAGCGTTCCGACTGGGCCCTTGTAAAATGAAAGTTGGCTTTGTGGGACAAGCTATGGACGTGCTACTGCAGTATTATATTTGTGTAGCTTTGTGGAAGTAGACGATGATAATCATGAGCTACCCATATGCCATTGGTTTTTTCCATCCCTGCAAAACGGAATAAAATTATGCAGTAGCGATTAATTCAACCATTACAACCTTCTTTTAGTTCCACCACTACATTCTCATACATTCATCCCGTATTTATGTGTGACGACTGACGACGACAACTGAACGACTTAATTTCCTTGTAAATTCTCTCTTTCCTCAAACAAGTGAATAAATGATGATAAGTCACATAAGCTGTTAGAGTTCTAAAAAGCTGTCCTAATTTCTTTTATGCACGAGATCAAAAGACAATTTTCAATTTTGTTGCCTCTAATGTATTCGTTACCTAGTTACATTCCAATTCATCACTCATTCTATTTCTCACTTTCACTCATTCTACTTGAAAATTAAAAGTCTTATTTTATTTTTAATATTGTACTTATGTCTGTCCCAAAGTCCCAACCATGCGACCAATATTTACAAACGTAATTTAACTGAAATGGCTGAAAATGCAAATGAATGAAAATAAGCATGTTACATCTAATGAAGAGTTACTTGTTAGTATACCATATATACAGGTATATATTACAAATTAAATGAATTAATGAATAAACGGGTAATACTATATATACATATTATGCTCGACATTTTTTCTGAAGTGAAAAAAACATTTTCTCAAATAAGTGCACCATTTTCTTTAAAGTTCTAAACAGTTAACGCACAAGTAGTTAATTCCATTTTGATTCTATTCCTCTTCCTGTCACACACCTTCACCAGGTTCAGGAGAGAAAATGCATTTTGGTGTAACTGATTGTGATTAATAATCAGAGATTATATACAACGTCACATGTCTGTATAACTAAAGCTCGTTTCAAGTTGTCTTGACCACTTTTATACGGATTATCCCTACTTCCTTCAGTACAACAATAAACCCCTCGCCCAAAAAAGTAATTCTCGTTCTTGGTAAACCATCGAGGGCACTGCCGATACGCTGAATTTCCACCAACACCGCAGGTCGTGCTTTGACGGCCTACACAGGTAACGTTGTTATCCTCGTAACCCCATCTCCAAATGCATTACGCAGTTGCTGTTTCTGTACTGTGTTCTTTTTGGTAACTAGCAACCATGAAAACAGGTTTCTTGACGGATTTTTATATTATGAGGACCTACATGAATGCATATTGACTTTGCTTAGGTAGTACGTGTACCCACTACAAACCTTCCTCAACTTTGACTGAGATTTACCAAGTAAATGGGATACCACGGAAAAAGTTACTATTTACTAATACTGTAGTGTTAAATGTAAATAAGAAAAAGTTCGCGTTACGTGCTAAACTCACAGGTTTTGTCCTGCAGGTTATGATTGTGATTATTGTTTATTACGAATGTGAAAATTCTTACAGTGCCTGGAAACCAACTTTCCTCATGGTCCACCAGTCTAAGAAATCGAAAACTCAGATTGTCCGCCAGTCGAGCTTACTATTAGTGCCCACCAACCTTAGGAAATCGAAAACTCAAATTGCCCGCCAGCACTATCCGGCGGACCTTTTTGATGCCGAAAACCCGGTAACCAGGTTGCCAGATTGCGTAAGAATTTCCATGTCCGGTATATTAATACACCATTTCCTGGTTTTTGACATTAAATCGCGAATACTGGGTAGTTGATAGTGATAAATTATTTTAGACCATTTGTGTTCGGCATTTATTCGGTAGATTATTTTGAAAATTTGCATAGTTACTTGTTACTGTAGGTAACGATCTTTCGGTGGTTTAAATTCTGTGTGACTGTTAATGTTATTTTGGGGCATTTTGATACGGTATACATTTTAGTGATGTCTATCTAATGCGGTGTTAAAAATGACTCCGTGATCATTTAATGTTACCTATCTTAAATGGTAAAATCACGGTGTTCTTATCAATAACGCTTTGGGCATATCATCATTATCACCTTTCAGACACAGGATTCTCAGCAGTTCACAACACAAATGTATGCACCCGACGACATGACTGATGAACTGTTGCAGAATTTCCCACTAAAAAAAATAACAGTTCTGAAGTACGTAAACCACGGTAAGGCCGCTACCTACAGTACATTCACAGTCGTCAGTAGTAATTTTTTGTCGATTCTGCTTCAGTGATGCAGTATATTTACCTAATTGATTTCGTCGAAACTGGGGGACAGTATATAAGAGGGAATGTCCGTACAAAAACGCCATCATACTGTGTCTATTACTCTGCACACAGTCAATTCCTAGTACGGATCCCTAACATTAAAGTGTGAATATACAATAAGAAAATATATCAAAGCATTTTTCCTGGAGAAAATATAGTTTTTTTCGTTTAAGAGAAACTCCATACAAGGTACAGTTTCCTAAAGAAAATTGCTGAAAATGCACTACAACACCTGAAAGGAAAAAAAATGTAATTAAAAAAAAATATTTTAAAATCCAAAGTCAGGTATCGCCATCTCTCCACTCCCGACAGTTGTGTAGCAGCAATGAATACAGAGCCCAGAGAAAAAAGTAATAAGGAAGTTGCGGGGTTGTACAGTTCGTCTACATCTGGCACAAGACCACGGAGCAGCGGGATTTCTACAGACATCCGCCATAATAATGCCACCACTCCTTTGTCTTCCTCACAAAGGGTGTCTCTGATCCCAGCGGAGGGAACCTTGAAAGCNTCTCAGCTGAGGGAACCTTGAAAGCAGCGTTTGAAAGGGCCAAATTGTTAGCCAAATTTATATAAAGGAAGAAACCCTGTGCATTTTATTTTATTTATTATTTATCAGTATTTTTGTACAGTGATTTATGAATATTATTTATTTTAATTTATATTTTCTAGAAAACATATTTTTTTAAAATTATAACTTTATAATATAAACGATGGGCTCATTTTGAGAAAGAATAAAGAATTTTTACAATAATTTATTATCATCTCGTACAAAATCCTAAAAACTTGAGTTAATAACTAACCAACAAGCTGACAACTAGTAACATATTTTTTACAGACAAAAGTTTTTACCATTTAATGCTGGTGATGGATGGTGGAACCAGCAGTCTATATAATCCCTACCCTATTGTTATTACGTACAACTATATCTATTCACTTTGAGAGACGCATATTTTCTTTTTTGCCACATATATTTCCCTTTACAAAGTACAATCCCGTCGTAGATTATGTCACTGTACAAAATTACTTCTCACATTATAATATAATATGTCTTCCGTAATTATTTCTGGCACAAAAGCAAGTAATTAAGATTGGGGGCTACGCTTATGTGTATTTTAACTTATAAATATCTCTCTCGTCATGTCTATTTTGTACTTTGGACGCTTTAAAATGCCTACTACTCCTACTCCACTGGTTTATTGTATCAGCACGAAAGTCGTGGCAACTAGCGAGTAGGCCCAATAATCCCAACCTCGTCCATCGTCATGACATGAACTAGGACAAGCTTCAAAAAATGCATAATTAAGTAAGCTTGCTTTTGGCGAAAGGCGAAATATTCTGGTTCCTTGTAACGATCACACCAGTGTAATGGCGGTGGTTATTCTGTGCAAATCAGGTACAGAAATAAATCTACCTAAATATCCATTACTCGTAAGTGTAGGGTTAGAGTCATGTTGCACACCACTCAATTGCAACCTTAATGTTCCAGCTATCACCTCACAGCCTAGATCTGGCAGATTATCCACTAAAACCAGTCAACTAAAATAAGTCATAAAGTCATAACTATAAATGTTTACAAACCAATGTCGTCAAAAATGGACTATTAATGTCGTCGTTTCAATAGTTTGACATATGTCGCGCGTCAGTAATCATTGTTCGTGTTCTTCATAAAATTCTAATCTTAGTTGAACATTTTTTTACGAAAACAAGAAGCAGAAAGGTGTTAAATGCTAATGCTTATAGTAATACATGTTTTGACCTTGCAGCCTATCATTAACGATCTATTTTTAGAAGAAAAAACTGCAATTTCAATTAATTTTAAATTATCAGTTTTTCCCTGATACTACCAGACCAGGTAGTAGTTAATCCTAAACTAGTTGGATCAACGTTCTTCCTTGTGTAAACTATTGATAAACACAGGCAATCCTAATATCGCACACACATGATTACCATAACACCCGGGTGTCTAATAAAGTAGCGGAATAATCCGAAATATGCATTTTAATAAATAATATATTAATTATAATTCCGACAGAGTCCAACAAGTAAAATTGTAACAACATTTTCTAATTCCAAGGCCAACTTGGTGGTCAGTGACCTAACTCACGTTGAAGTCATCAAAATGTTCTAAAAATGGACACACAACAACAAAAAACGTAAAGACGACCGTGTACTCTTTTATGTGTTCAGAAGCAACCTGCGACGGAGATGATGTTTTCAAAGCATAACATCATGTCAATTAAAAGCTTTTAAAAGAGACACCCTATTAGCATGAATTTAGCAAAAAGCCATTAACAAATCGTTCCCCTCCCCCGCAAATTGGCATATTCTTCATATCGAGTTCATATTTTTTGGTTCCATCACGCGACAATCCTCGTTAGGTTTAACCTTTATCAAGTTTAAAACAGGAACTCTACACAATTGAAATGCGGTGTATGCATCTCAATATATTTTCTCTCTTTAGTCATTTATTACTCGTGTGGCATGTGTGTGTATCTCGTCTGGCACGTTACGATTTCCTTTCAAACAATTTTACCATTCTCGTTAGTAATATTAACCATGAACCTTGGTAATATTTTTAGACAGGCGGGGTTTTATATTTTTCCACACCTGGCTTTTTCCAGATGAGGTGGGATTCTTTCCCCTTGTAATGTCGAATCTACCTATTTCGTCATTCCCTCAGTCGAATTAATGGGTTTTTTTCAAGCACTGATTATATAATACTGTGAATTACCTATGAAGAAAGGAACGAAAGAGTATGGCTGGCGTCATAGTAGCACGTGTAATTATTGATGGCAAAAATAATCAGCAAGAAATCAATTACTGGGAAATTATTTTACCACTACCAGGGCGGGGGTGAGTCTCATACAAATAAAATATTAACGATAATGTTGAATGACACGCAACCTAGCTATAATGTGGACAAGTTTAGGTAATATAATTTCAATTCCTATAATTCTTCATAGTTTTTATGGCTTGTTGCTAACTTGTGGTCTTGTGGACATCAATTATGTGGCGATGATGATGTAACAGCAAGTAGGTGTAAGGTGTAATCAGAATTCTAATTTTGTCCGGCCATCGTTCATTTTTTCCTACCGCAAGAGTTTGGTATTAAAAAATGGATGTAATAATGAAACATTGTTACAATTACCACATTTCCTAAATGACCCCGTCGTGGTCCGATTGGCCCGTCTGACTTTGGGTATCGTAAGGTATTTGAGCTGTGGACCATTTCCTATGGACTTCAGCCCAAAGAATGGGATTTCAAAAATTATATTTCTAACTGCAGGACGGACGGAATATCCACATTAACAGACTGAACTCATAATACTAATAATAATAATAACGGGCTCACTTTCATAGAAACAATTCGGAATTAGGATATTTTATCTAAGGATTCTGCGTACAACGGATTCTGCTCAAGCAGAAGTTGACGAGATATAAGTTTGTAAAATTTATATCGTCAAAATGATGTGATCCATTTCGTTATGTGACATATTAGTAGTGTATTGTAAATTTAGTAGTTATTAGTTTGTTTAGTATAGCCACATATTCATACAGTCGAGCATTTTAATAAAGGTCATACAAGAATCGCGTATCTATAAACTAGAATCCGAACTTAATTCACACGTCGTCTATATTAAATTTGCCAAGAAATTGTAAAATAATTGTGAGTTGTGGGCAATGACAATTTTGAGAAAGTTATTCGTGGCTGCCCAAGAAGTGCTATACATTATTCTATACTTGACTGTGACTATACATGGTCGTTCGTCAATCAATATCCTCATTTTACTCCTCATCATAAACACCATGAGTAGAAACCTTATTAAAAATTCCTTTCAAACTAATTAAATATTCTATAACGCGCATGCATTATGCATGTCACCTGTTGTTGTCGTTAAGCGCTTTATTATTACCATACGATGCCTATTGTCATTATTATTATTATTATTGTATTATTGCACGTGTGTTTTTGAAAATAGCAAAAAGGCTAGGTAATAAAGCATACCAGAATACCTCTCACTCTCCCTGAAGACCCCGTCTCTCTCTTTTTCGTTGAGACGCCCCATTGTCTTATTTTCTCACTACACCAAAGTGTGCTCCAGTTCAGGCAACAGCGTCTCCGCTCGCTCTCCACCGCAGCAGTGTATCTCGTTTTGCAGTGAACTTTGCACAAGTTTTCTCAGTAGCTTGGAATATTTTACTCAGAAAAGTTCAATACAAGAGGTTATCTAAATGATAGTAACCATGGGACCCAGGAATCGGGTTAGAATCCTGGCAAACACAGCCGCCGCAGTGTTAGTGTTACTGGGGTTAACGAATTTGGCATGTGGAATAGATGTTACCTTGAAACCAACTGTCGGTCCTACGGCAACAGGATCTCTGCATGTAGACGCTAGTCCAGCGGAGGCTCTTTTGAAGAGTCCGGCAGCTCCTGCAAGTGGGTCTGTTCATGTTGATGGAAATCCAACGGGTGCTTCCTTGAAGGGTCCGACAGCTGCTGTGAACGGATCTCTTCATTTGAACGCAAACCGAACGGGTGGTCTGAAGAGTCAGGCAGCCCCTGTGAGTGGGTCTGTTCATGTTGACGGAAATCCAACGGGTGTTTCTCTACAGGGTCCAGCTGGTCCTGTGAGTGGGTCTCTTCATGTTGACGGGAATTATACAGGAGTTTCGGTGGAAGGTCATCATGGAACCGTGAACGGATCTGGAAATGGCACCCATGCTGCCCATCAAATGACAGAGGGAGGGTTTCTCACGGGACGAAATCCTTTTCAGTTTCACCCCTCCGTGCCACTACCCACTTTTATCATTCAGTTGCTGGTCATCGTGGGTATGTCTAGAGTGGTCAAGTTCATCTTGACTCCAATCAAGCAACCATGTAAGTTTACTAAATGCTAAAATGTTTTTTAAAAACTATAAAGGTAAAAGGTGGTTCTCACTTTATGGTTAAATTATACTTGCAGCGGTAATTGCGGAAATTATCTCTGGTATTTTGCTGGGCCCCACGGCCATGGGTCACATTCCCCATTTCACAGAGTTTGTCTTCCCCGCTCCCTCCCTACCTTTTCTCAACCTGATGTCCAACTTTGGTCTGGTGCTGTTTCTCTTCCTGGTCGGCCTCGAGCTGGATCCTCAGATGTTGCGTAAAAGTATTAAAAAGTCTTTCGCCATTTCCCTTGCTGGGATGGCCCTCCCTTTTTTCCTGGGATGTGGCTCGTCCTACGTGCTGTACAGCTATGTGGAGCCAGCTGAACATCAAAAGAGCTTTCTCAGTTATCTACTCTTTTTGGGCGTTGCCATGGCCATTACCGCTTTTCCTGTACTAGCACGTATCCTGACGGAATTAAACTTGCTCAAGACCAAGGTCGGAGGTATTACCATTTCTGCCGCGGCCGTGGATGACGCCACCTCCTGGTGTCTTTTGGCACTGGTCATTTCCATTATCAACGCCAACTCCAACTTGACTGCTCTTTATGTCTTTCTGATGGGGGCGGGGTACTCGTTGTTGCTGATCCTGATTGTGCGACCCATTTTCATCAAGTGTCTTCGAATGGCTGGTACATTTGACCAGGAAACGCCCTCACAAGCCAGTATCTTTGCTGCCCTAGCTATTGGCACGCTTACCGATATCCTCAGCTGGGGTGTAGTGTGTTTGGTCATTTTTGCCGCCTGCTTTGGTAAAATCTTTGGGTGCACCGTCGCCGCAAGAATGACCAGACTCAACTGGCGAGAAAGTTTTACCGTGGGAGCCCTCATGAACTGCAAAGGTCTCGTGGAACTGATTGTTCTCAACTTGGGATACGACTCTGGCGTCATTTCTGATAAAACCTTTGCAATTATGGTGATTATGGCGCTAGTTACCACCTTCATAACTGTGCCTCTTGTGAGCTACATATATCCTCCCCAATACCATGATCGCCCCGACAGCGAAAAATCGCTCAAAAAGAAGGAACCCAGCTTGTTGGTGAGTGTTACCAAACTGGAACAAGCCGGCCCCATTCTAAGTGCCGTCAACTTACTTCAGCATAAATTGAACCGAGAAAAGATGGACCGTAAAGGTTCCGGTCTCTCCACCGGCTCTGGGGGCACCCTAAAGTCCAAAGGCAGCTTTACATCCCTGGCCGAATTAATTCACATGTTCCCAGGGGGTAAGCCGTCATCCGGCAAAGGCGCCAACAGTGGCGTGGTTATCAATGTCTTACGTCTTATCGAGCTTACCGAACGTGACTCTTCTGTGATGCTGTCTGCCTCTGCCGGGGCCTTGACGGACGACCCGATTACCAAACTCCTCAAGACCTTTTGCGAGGTCAGCAACAAAAACAATATCGTTCAGGGTTTGGTGCAGGTGGTCACCATGGAAAAGTTTGGTAGCGTTTTGGCGCGATCGGCTCAAGAGGAAAATGCTCGCTACATCCTGGTCCCGTGGTAATGCTCTTACTGGCTAAGTTTCATGCATTTTGTTTGAAATATAACAAACATTTTGAAAATTTTCTTAATTTTTTTGTAGGTACGGTTGTGGGTCTATGGTTGAAGAAAAGCTTCCTCGAAGGGCTAGTTTCTTTGAGGCGACCGCCCGAAGAATGTCCATTCACACGTCCACCCAACACTACAACTTTTTCCAGGACCTTCTCCTTGAAGCCAAGTGCAACATTACCATTTTTGTCGACCGGGTGGGAGTAGAGACTCGTGCGGCAATGAAGGGCAAGGACGTAGCGGACACCACAATGAAAACCATTTATTTGCCTTTCTTTGGCGGAAAAGATGACCGGGAAGCGCTGGACATTGTGATGGGACTGGGTCACTTGCCCAACCTCCAAATCAACGTCATCCGCTACAAACAAGGAGACGAGGATAGACGACAGTCTTTGAACAGCAATGCATCTACTATTGACGCTGACGAGGTTCGTGATACCATGGGTCTACCTGTGACTCACCTACAAGTGCAATTGGATAACGCTGACGAGGAAATTATTCAACACTACTTTGGCGGTAAGGATAGATCACAAACCCAAATTGTGGGAGACACCAACGTTCAGTATTCCGAGGTGGAAAGCCCTCATCCTATTAGCCAAGCGGTGCAATACATGGGACGATTACGGAGTAACGACTTGATCCTTCTGGGGAGGACTAACGTCAACATGGGCGACACTTTGGGACTGCTCAACAAAGGCGAGGACACGGAAAGACGAAAGGTTTTGGGCGATATGGCGGAAGCTGCAATTCTGAGTGACTGCGAAGCTAGCATGCTGATCATCCACGGTTATCAAGCGGTGAATACATTGACGTGATAAAGAATTACTTTGGGAGGCTACTTGGGTAAATGAAGCACAAATAGACCTTCCAAAATATCATTTTTCTGAATAAATGCTGTAACCATATGGAAATTATTGTGTATCTCAAAATAAAATAAATATACATACGACGCGTTTCATAATATTTTTTATTTTTGGTCGGTTATCCTTATTGGCACGCACTATGACATACTTTCATGTAAAAGTGGGGAATTTTGTTATGCGGTTTGCCTTGAGCGTCTTCCTAGAAGTCTAGCCTCATGCGTAAAGTCCGCTCCTCTACATAAATAATAAATTTACAAATTAATAGTAGCAAAGTGACGAAGTATACTTAGTTTGTGATATCCCATCCCTCTGAACCAATCATCCCCAACCCTGCAACATCTCAATCCAAACCTTTCACCAACGCCACAAATCGATTAGTGAAAACAGAACTTCAAAATTCCTAACGGTTATTGAGTTACCACCGAGTGACCTTTTTGAAAACCTTAGAAGCCACGTGGCTTCACCTGGAAACTCCAAAATGATTTCCAGGGGAGGTTAAGGGATGAGGATTCGATTGGCGGAATCAGAATTTCAAAATTCGATTTTTTAAAAATTATTGTCCGGACAGACGGACTGACAACGTAAAGTTCCTGTTTTCCTACTCAATTGAGAGGAGTGATGACCCAAGAATAGGAAAACCTGTGGCTTCCTATTTTTGTAGGCGAAGTAGTACAGTTATAGAAATCCATGAGGAAAAAATGGATTGGAAGGAGGAATCATTATTGTGGAAACGGTCCGTATCGACCGTGCATTCATTAAAAATTTCCCAGTTGATCTTTTTTTGAGAGTGAAGTCAAAAGAAAGATGGCGGTGTCTCAGGTCACGTATAACCTGCCCTTACTTACCTGCTTATTTCTGGACCTTCCCGACTCCCTCCAAGACTGTTCTACTTCCCATCCTGGAAATGACACGGAAAACATTGGGAATGTGACAGAAACTTGTATTAGTTGTTGGATTTCCAGCAAATTTATTACTGGCAAGGGAATGGACCAACGAGGCACACTGGGACATGCGGTCCTTTTATTGCTGTGGATACTGACCCTGGTTATAGGGGTGGGTGGAACCCTGGGGAACTATTTTATTGTACTTGTATTGAAACGTCACAAGGATAAAACCACAGCGTTTGACATTCTTCTCGGAAAGTTAGCGTGGATCGATATGATGTGCTGTGCCGCTAGTGTGGTGATGAGCACGGCCACCGTCGTTTATTTTGGTACTGCATTTAATATAAAATTAAATCAACAATTTGTTAAAATTGGGCCACTGTGAGACTCTTCGTTTTTTATTTTTTTTAGAAAATTGGAGTCGAAGCGTGCCCATCTTGTACATTCTAGGCATCGCCAATCCTACCGGATTAATGATGAGAACCGCTTCTTCTTTTATGACAGTTGTGATATCCTT
>JAHZNB010000401.1:0-17146 GCA_027744295.1 Callyntrura guangdongensis | reverse complement strand
CTGTTGTTTTGCACTTTTCTATTTTCGACATCAGGAATCATGACAAATTTGCGTCAAATATTTGGAGGCTTTATAGCGTCTGAATAGATATGTAAGGTTGGTACTTACGATTACGAAACTCGGTAATGTCTGAGGTTGTCGAAAGACATGAAATACAACGCAAATTTGTAGCGAACCATATGGATGTTTTGTTATGCTTTACACTATTTTTGCTTAATTTTTATTGAATAAAGAATAAAACTGAATAAATTCAGAAAAACGAGTGTTAAAAACATTTTAAGCGGTCAACCAGATTTACCGAAATCGTCACAACTTACCACACGGGAATGATTGAAACGGCACCACTTTAAACTGCTGAATTGAATTTTGTATTAACCTTGAAACTTACAATTAGATGGAGTCTCTCTATGTTATTTTAGTGTTTAAGGCGCCGGAGGCTTAGGCTCTCGTTTGCTGACGCTAAACTAAGAAGCTGTCTCCCTCACAAATGACATGTGAAATACACGAATAAACGATGTACGTTGTGCAGTGTAGAAATTGCAATCGTTTTACCTTGTACGTGACTTTTTCTCGTTTTGATTCTTCATTTCTTGCCATTAAAGTTCTTTTTAATGATGACATAACTGTTTTAGTTTTACGTTTGATTTTCTGAAACTCTATTCATTGTAAGATTGCTAACATAACATTACAACAGGGTTAGTGTAAAAGTACAAGTATATATGCTTGGATCAACTTGAACCTTGAGTTATTGTAAATTATGTCAAGCATACCATAATTATTTTTGTCACTTCATTTACGTCAGCATTTACAATATCAGCACAATAATTTCTTTGTAAGGTGACAGAAAATTGTTATTTTTATTTTCGTGCTTTAATTCTCACAATTAAGTCATAGTTCATGCATATTTACTCTTTTATTTGGCATGTTACATCGTAAAAAATGCGCTTTGGCTTTGTGACATATGGGGATTACACTCAATGTCTGTGCGTAGAAATGCTTTTTGAATTTTAGTTTTTTATTGAATTTGTAACATTGTATTGCAAGCAAATCACCATCTTTTTTTGTTTTCTGCCTGTGTACATGGGTTTCGAAAGCTACTAGCAAATGAGTAATGAAAAAGTAATGAAGAGATCGGTTGGTACTCTTGATTCTCGATCGAAGGAATTCCCTCGTTGTCAAGGGAAGTAAAACAAGAATCTGGGCCCACAAGGGGGAATGTCCTATCCTGTAATGTTAATTAATTTTAAGCCCCGTAATCTACGTAATGTTAAATATTTGAGTTCTTGGGGGATCTGTCCCCCATCCCCCCAGTTCCTGCAGCCATGAGTAAAAATACTTCCCATTAGAACAAATGAACAAAAGCATAGCGTCATCCTTCGATATTTTATAAATTTTAATAACAACAAGAAGCGTGTAACGCTAATGAGCAAGAGCAACTACTGAAAAAGTCGACCCCCACCGAACTTTGACGCCTCCTTGGAGGTCAAAGGGGTCAACTATTTTTGCCACTTTGCGAAAATGTGATCAGTCATCACTATTCATTATCATTATGTATCTGTTCACCAAGTTTCAGATAATATGGTTGTCAATTGAAAAAAAATTGTGACCCTCGCTGACCCACAGGGTGTCTACCTCAAACCCTAATCTTCGAACTCTTAAAAGCTATTGAGCATATCTATCGATAGCCGAAAAAGACACACACACACATGACAGACAACAAGACAATCTCATTAACTACTGAATACTTTTTCAGTAGTTAATAAGGAAGGATAAACTGCTGAAGCTAAACTAATAGTAATATTTAAATGGAACAAATTGCAAGGTATCAGAGTAAAAAATTTGAGGGTGTGGTCACAATGATAGAATTTTAATTTCCTCCTTAAAAAACAAGTATAAGCACTATTATTGACTATAAAAGCCAGCATTCATTCAATTTCGTTGCCGAAAACTAGCACAAAAACATATGCGACCACTACTCTGCCCTTGTTGTAGTGTTTGCTTACCGAGAATTCATTTAAAAGCATTCACCAGCAGTTTTTACTACCAAGTAACCGCCAAATAACCTACATGACCCCGCCTCGGCATTATTTTCTCGATAGTATTTTTTATTCCTGTAAAATTGATTCTTGGCCAAAACCTGAGAAAAATTTTCATATCGAGATTACCCCTCTTAAATTCAAACCTTTTGTTGAACCTCCTACAAATTGGGAGTTTTTTCTTCTTTTCAAAACAAAAAGAAAATCGCTGTCCTCATTTCCTGTTCTTGTCATAAAATCCCACGTCTGCTCAACCAAAGATTTTTTCTTCTTCGTGAAATGAATATCACTTTTACAGATCAAAAAACCGTATGCGGACTGTAGTCTCTTCGTCAGGAATGGCGACAGATTGTTCGTATTGCCCTAACAAACTAAAAGCGTCACTAACCATAACATATAACCATGTCCCTTTTCCTTCCTTTTACTACTATCCACTCCGTCTTTCTGTTGCTGACATGGCAAAACTACCCACTTTTTTATCTTTTCTTCATATCACATAATATAAAAAGATGGGCGCACATGTTGATGAGAATATTTTTTTTTGTCTGGAGAAGAAAGTGAGAGAAAAGATGGTGCTAGCGTGGTTTGGTGGGGATATGTCGAGGTGGTGCCAACTTATGGAGTAAGTATATTACACAGAGTAGTTTGCGGAACGGATTATTGAATCCGTTTTAATTTCTTTTCGTCTTTTCTGGGGAAATGGCGGCAGGGCTAGTGGTAGTAGAGGATCGGCTGCTAGAGAGATGACAAATAGCGCGTGATGATGGTTTTATGGGATGGATGCGCTACTGATGCTGGCTCCACTTCATCATAAAACTCAACTCTGATGATGATAATCATGACGATGATAGAAGCAGTCTTGCTGGGTGATGTCCTGGCGTTTCTTTTGGGATGTTACTCTGCTGCTGTCGAAATATGTAATTGTTCTGTCGCTTTCTCTCTTTACTCTACTGTATGCTGCTGCTGCAAGTTCTGCTGTTGGCATCATCAGCAGCGTGATGCTCATGACGATGAAAATAATAGTAAATAATAATAATAATCGTACAAACATTTTATTATTACGACAATGAAAGACGACTCTGAAAAAAATGCGTTTATCAGTTTACTACTTTTCCAGTGCTGTACCGTCGTAGACAAAGAGGCTGTTGTGAAGGGTCATTATTTTAACGCGTTTCCTAGGCAACAACGTGAGTGTTTACTTGTTCAATTTTTGACAGAGAAAGAAAACAGGAGAGCTGTGTATCGCCTCTACTATTATCATGGAAGCGGCATCCAGTGTACTCACAGGGGTTGCCGTTGTGGTGATGGACGGTTTGAGTGTGATGGCATGTTGATATTATTTTGTCGGCATCCGCTTCCTTTTATTTTCGTGCCAACTCCTGTGTTTCTATCCGCCTTTCCACCATTGCATCATCATAAGCATCATTCTCAGTTTCACGTATAATATAATGTCATGCCAATAAAACTGATATTATTAAATTCATTCGTTCCAATAAAATCCAAACAAGGAAGAAAAAGGCAATAAAATATGTAATGGCCTTTTACACTGAAGAGAAAAATTAATTTTTCTCCCTGACTTGTCTCGTCTTCGTTCCTCTAATATTGCCTGTCCATCCATAAAAACGAATGATGTATGTGACCATGTTGATATCATGCCGATGATGATGCTTTATAAAAGCAACGGGGGTATATCTATATAGCCCGAGAGATACTCTCAAGTCGCCCCAAAAGTGACTAGGCAAAGTTATCTTTAAAATCCTTCACGTTCCACCGATAAAGTTGGTCAAAACCACCCAACAACACCACCACTGCACTGTCTTTGTCGTCATCATCAGCATCTCTCCGCTTAGCTCAGCTTAACCAAGCTTGTGATGAGGTGACTCTCGCACGTCTTGAATGTGGAATGTAATGGAAAGGTTGAAGAAGCAGTAGTGGCACCAACAGTAGTACAAGCTTTGTACTACCAGCATATCAAAACCGACTAAAGGAGTCCCATTTTTGTCACCTTATCCACTTTATTTGTATGGATGCAAGTGATCACCTCATCATTTCCTTTTTATTCATCATGCCACACAACAATCTCCTCTCCTTACAGTAACGAAGCCTGTTCCCGATTTTTCTATTCCTTCTGGTTGCTCCTTACTTCACTTTGTCAAAGTATTTTTTTCCTTTACACTAAAAAATAGTATTATTACGCTTTAGATAAGTATGCATTGCGGGAACCCCCATCATCGTCATCATCACCACCATGATCACCATCGTCATTATTTTTCCGGAGCAGAAGCAAAGCCATTTTTAAAGATGAGCTGGAATCATCTTGTTTCCTCTTGAAAAGCAGTAAATACACTAGTCACGTTTCCACTCACTTTCGCCGCGGCACATTGCCTTTTCTCCTCTCGTTTCCTGATTCTCCTGCTGCTGATTTGCTGATGATGACGAGAATGCTTTTACCGCGTTACGTTTTTACTACTTTGTTGTCTGCCTTTTCTGGCCTGGAGAAATAGGGATGCGGTATTTTTTCTGATGAGGAGGATTGTTGCAACGAATACTGCCTTTTTTATAAAAAAAAGGAAAGAAAAAAGCAGGACATGATATCTCTTGTCAGATATCTCGTAATTCTTTCCGCAAGCCACTTTTTTTACTTTTTTTTAGAAAGTCCCGTTCTCTTTATGATATATTATTTTGCATGAGGTTTATTTGTTCCCCGGAGGGCAGGTGCTACCAGGAAAGGCAAAAACACATTAACGGTTTTCTGCAGGAGTCACTCTGTTACAAGCAAGCGTTTTCGTTTCATTCTTAAAAATGTAAAACGTGCCTTGGCTACATGGAATAATGAATAAAATGCTTATGCTTTCTTTAAAAAACAAATGGAAATATTTTACTTTTTACAAGATGGAAATGTAAAAATTACTAACTTGTTATGGTAGTTGAAATGATTATTACAATAGACCAGGGTGTTGATGTTAACTTTTGTTTTAATTACACATTTATAATTCCTACTTTACATGGTAAAAATCTCACTGTTGGCTAAAATCAGCCAGCAAATCTCCCTTTATTACCGGGTGCCAACTTTTGATGTGAAAATTGCATGTCAGTTTTCTGTTTTGTTGGGGACACGAGTAGATTTTGTATACAGTTGTGTGTTAAAGTTGTATACGGGGAGATGTTTGTCTTGCAATAATTATTACAACCTACAACCTACGCGAGCCAACCAAAAATTACGCGTAGGAAAGTGTAAAAATGAATGATTCTCTCCGTCACAAGTGTTCCTGTAAGTGTAACCTACAAAGTGTGGTTACGATGAAGAAATAGAAATGTAAACCAACCCTACAGACTACACACTAATAAGAAACGGTTTAATTTCAACGTAATATACAAGACAAGAGGGAAAACTTTGATAAAACTGAGAGAAGGGAATTTTAGCGGATATTGGGTATGTATCAGTCTGTTAGAATTTCATTGTGTCAATTCGGTCAGTAATGTGCACGGCAAACCAGTGTTGGTCGAAATCCCCAAACTTAGAAAAAGCGAATGACTCTTATTTTGCTAAATAGTAATCAGTGCTGGTGGAAATTGCATTTACTACTGTTGACAAATTATTTTTATACATTATCCAAACTGAAACCTAAATACCACTACCATCTTGCATCATCAAGACCTTCAATACCTATTTTAATAAAAGTATGGCTTCGAAATGTGTCATAATTGAATTTAAGCTTACTCATCTCATCTCTAGCGTGGCATCAAAAGAAACGAAATAGAGCACCTCAGCATATGAGTAACCGCAACAAGAAGTTTGTTGAATGTTTTGTACAAGTTTTAATTTCAATAAAAATTACAAGAAAGTAGTTTTAGTCAACAATATTGTCCCATCATCAATTAATAGTACTCGGTTACTCTACAACGGGCGATTTCAATATTTTGATAGAGAACAAGAATATGATTTTATTCTGCGTTGCATAAACCTGCATTTGGGATGTGAGCAGCGCGTGATAATTTACACAGATACGTTATCTTAATGCCTTTGACATAATCGTTCATCTCATTGTATACAAGCATGCAACCACAGGGTGCATTCGTTAACGAGTTTTGGACAAGTCTACTCTCATTTTTATTGTTTTTGCTACACAATTATTTTTTAGTTTATAGTAGATTTCCCTATGCACATGAACATAATAGTTGCTACATTGAATTTCCTCTGATAAATGTCAATTTTTTACGTCTGATTTATGTTAACACGACAGAAGTTGGAGCCTGGAGGTACCAGAGTCGCATGTATATACCAAGGGGTGTACTGTGCACGCTGCTTTAAACAAGTGGCAATCCTCTCCTTTTATATGGGGCGTTGTGCAACTTATTACGTGCCACCGTGTTGTTGACTGCAAATTTAGAAACTCAATAATAATATAATATGCTTTTACCCATTTTCAGGTTGATTGATCAAAAACACCTATCCTATGGAATCAAAAGTTAGATTCCACACGAATAAAAAAATATCGAGTTTAACTTTCGCGAAACCAACTGTTCTACCAGTTGTCCTCCACCACTTCACTAATATGATCGTCATTTGTCTCAATTTTCTTACCTCTTTTCTCTCGCTTTATTTCCTTCAATAAAGAAGAAAAACAGACAACTTTCTTCCTGCAAAAGAGATGAAGAAAAGAAGAAGCTACTAAAGAAGAGAAAATGTCTTCCTTCTCCCATTTCAAGTTTTGGCTTTTCAATTTCCTTTCAAAATAGAAAACTTTTTTTCCTCTCTTTATGTCCTTTTCCCTCTCCTTCTTGTACACTTTTGCACAACCAAAGACGAATAAAATGAGAGAAAATTGAGAGGTATCAAATGTTCTTGAACGTTCATGTATATCTGTCTGATGATGATCATGTTCCGTGTCAGTAAGCAGCAAGAACAAACGCCTTTTACTATGCTAAAGCCTGTTATGTATCTGATCTGTCCCTGTCCTTTTTCGAGCCCATTTTATTGTTCATCTCCATTTGAAAGGAGTGTAGAAGAAAAACAGGAATGGGTTTTGGTTATACACAGTGAATTTGGGAGAATGTTTGTGACGATGAGGACGATATGATGCAATAAAAAAGAAAATGACGATAGGATGAAAGGAGTATGAAAATGGGAAAAGTGACAAAAATTTTTTTTTGTTGTCGGCCTGTTCCCCTACTAACTTTTCTGCTGGATTTTATGGCGTCATAGCGTTTCTTGTTGAAGAATCGGGATTGCATTGTCAAAAGGAGATCAAATTCTGTCACCATTCAACAAAACAACAAAAAGGGTTTTTGACGGTGGAAGAAGTGAGGAGACACAGAAAGAGACTCTATTATGTACTTTTTGGTTAGCAGGTCTCTCTTTGTATGTCTGTGTTTCTCTTTTGTGACTCTTTCCCTGTTTCAGATGTGGATCACTCACGTTTGATGTTTTCTTGTTGTTGTTGCGTAGTTGTTGAGTTGTCTCCTCTTTTTTCATGTAGATGTATTTGTCAAGGGAGGTGAAAGATATGATGATGATCGGATGATCATTTTATCCAAGGAGAGGGAGAGTGACTGAGAGAGAGAGAGAAAAAAAATCCCAATGGTCTATTACCTAGATCGATTGAAGATGATCCAACTTGAAGAAAATATTTTTCCACCATTTTCTTTGTTGAAACAGGTCCGATCGGCCGCCGCCTTAACGGTCATCTTAAGATTTGTTTTGTTTGAAGTGTTTTGGCCCTACGGATGACGCAAGTTTGACAAATATTTTAAATTATTCAAGGTGTACCCCTAAATCCTCTACACTTTTAAAATATGTATCAATGACAGTAGTTTGAAAGCAAACTTGCAAATATAATTTATAAATGCTCAGACCCCATTGATTACAAAATGCTGTTATGGAAACGACCATACAAAGAAATAAAAGACGCTGTCATGGCAGACCATACCACACCACTTTTCTTGGCTTTTCCTCTCAGAACCCATTGATTACAAAATGCTGTTATGGAAACGACCATACAAAGAAATAAAAGACGCTGTCATGGCAGACCATACCACACCACTTTTCTTGGCTTTTCCAATGGGGACCCACAGTCCTAATTTGCATCTCTTCTCATTCTGCCGTTGTCCGTTTTTAATATTTTTTTTCGGTGCGCATAAAATTTTTATGTTCTCATTTCCTTCTTGACGACGACGGCGACCATGGTCGGTCTGTAGTAGTAGTAGTAGTGGTGGTGGTGGCAAGGCGGCAGGAATGTAAAATGTAAATGAGCCTTGTTCCAGCTTTAGTAGTGTAGTTATAGGTACCCATTACAGCCAAGTGATGTTTTATACTTGTTTTTACTGAATGTGCCAGTAGCACTATATATGTAGTACTATTGGAGTGAAGTGGTAGTGGGATGTCAAAAGTAATTAAGCCGGTGAGGCGGAGAAGAAGAGAGAGAGGAGAAATAATATAGTCCCTCCAAAAAGTTTCGTTTTTTTCTATATCATCCATCCAGAGAGAGAGAGGAGGGCCTTCTATACTGCTGTTGCCGCTGCTGCTGGATGATGAGATGAGCTCTCTGGAGCTGCTGCTGGTGGTTTGGTTTTATTGCCGCCTTGAAGCAAATAGCACATCAGCAACGCAACAACGGCACGAGTGAAGGAGTAATAGTGGAGGGATGGAATGAGTCCATTGCAGTGGTAGCAGAAGTGGAGAAAAAGAGAGGGAGTACGGCGGTATACACGCCAACAAGCCTCGTTCCTCGTTGTTCTCTCTGGCTCTTCATGAACTTTTATAGCTTCTATTATGTATACCCGGCCAAACAGGAGAAAATAGAAATCGGCCGAGAAGGAACACATAATATTCTTCTTATGGCCCTGACATGCATGAAGCAAGCAAGGGGAAAACGAAAAAGGGGAAAGTAGTTTCATGGAATGCATACATATCGGCTCTTTGTTCAATTTCTCTTCAGCCAGAAAAGTCAGCTAGAAAGAGGGAATGGTGGTGGTAGTTGGCAATGTGCACTCTTTTCACTCTCTGGATGTTTCTTCTTTCTGGAGCAGCAGCAGCGGCATCAGCAGTATCATCAGAAGGAGAGAGAGAGAAAAAAAAAGCTCCAGCTTGTTTTAATGGTTATTTTTTACGCTGCATACTTACATATTATTACATTCAACTTTTGCTGCCGATGTTACTGGTGTTGGTTTTACTGGAATGCTGAATGATGAGTGTTGTATTTGTATTTTTTGGTGGTAATGGTGAAGTTGTCGTTTCTCTTCACAAATCGTTTCGCACACACCGCGCGCCGTACATCTCTTTTGCTCAGCAGTCAGTAGTATTCAACACTCATGGTTTGGCCAAGTGCCCACCACTTCTCTTTCCAGTAGGGTGGGTGGTTGTACTAGTAGTAGTACTTAATGATGTTGAAGATGTTTCTCGAGGTAACATCGCTATCCCGGGTACTCTCTCACACACATATACCAGCTAAAATGTCGAGTCGAGGCATTGTCGTATATATCTGTCTTGTTTTTAGAATTTAGAATGAAGATCGGAGCCAGCTGAAAAACGTCACTGCTGCTGTTGGGAAAACGGAAAAATTGGCTGGCCCAATATAACGCTTCTCCAAACGTGGAGGATAGAATGTAAAATAAGTGCAAATGAATCAAATAAGGCGATTAGTAGTTGATTTTGACGGTAATGTCGTAAACAACCTTGATCTAACAAAGGACAACGTATTTGCAGTATTTTGGACTTTTCACTCTCGACGTCGTCGACGACGGGGATGTTTATTTTTGGTGATACTTCAATCCCGTTGTAAGCTAAAGGAATTAAGTTTGTAAACAGCCAAAATAGTTTTTCCAACGTCTCCCCCAGAAAAGTCTCATATTACTAGGGATGATGTAACTGTAAATGGAGAGGATGAAAGGATATATAAATGTGTGCCTGTGTAGTTGTGACGGCATCAATTTTCAGATCTTTTGGTGTCGAGAGATGAAACGATTATTATTTAATTTTCAACGAATGACAAATGACTACCCGGGGATATGAATGGAACCCTCATTCATAGCAGCAGCAACAATGTGGATTTTATTACGAATTGTAAAACAAGGCGCCATGTCAAAGCTTGTCAGTCAGTTTTCCAAGGTACCTTTTAATTTCCTTTTACGAATGTAAACAGTTTTCGTATGACACACACAAATATTGCTCTTGATATAGCAGAGAGAGAGAGAGAGTTCTTTATAGAACAAACAAAGCTCCTCCATAATAAATGAAATGGTGACGGTGATGATGACGATCTGCAGTCATAAAATGCGAAATGAGGTCCCCTGGCCTGTCGTACGTGATTACTTTGTTGTTTTATTGGTTGAATGAATGCTATTTCCTATTACTGCTCAGCTTCATTCACACCATCACATATCCTACCCTACCATTTGCGTTTCCTCGTGGCATTTATAGATCTGTAGCGATTTTTTAGCTTTGGCGTGTGTGGTCGCATCGTGTCGCTGTTTCTGAATCTGAATACATCCGAAAGGGAAGAGGAAGCTTTAGAGATATTTGTTATATGCTCAAGTTTTTTTAATTTATTTTAGTTTGCATTTTTCTGGGGCGATTAATACTACCGGAGTGTGATAATAAGAACATTTACATTTTGTAAGATACTTGCATTTCATCTGTGTCTATCGTCATAGTTATTACTCTTCTTGTTACATGTATCTAAACAGCATTAAACTCCAATCATAATTTAATTATGAAGAGTTCTTGCCTTTTAGCAATGCGTAAAATAGTTTTAAATTATACAAAACTGATTATTATAATGATTGTCGGAGAAACCTCGCTGCCTAACGTTGGCTGCAGGCATTCGCGCTACCATATAAAGAGCGGAAGTCGTCTTTGTCTGTCGGTCTGTTTTTTCCAGATACACTGGTTGAATGCACATGCATAGCTGAACAGAGTCACTTTGCTGTGAAGAAATAGGCACAGTGATATGATAAAAAGGAAGAAAGTTGTCCGACCACTTTTGTAATTGTTGGACCCCTGCCGATAATGTGTACTACTGTTGCTCTTTTCTGTGCTCATTTACAAAATGTATCCGTTTATGCATGCAACTTCCATGTTATTGTTGTATTCACGTCAATGGAGATTCTCATCATCATCATCCAGTCATTAAGATAAATGACTGAGGAGGAAAAGAGGCGATGATGCGATTGCAAATTTTTATTGCAACTGGATGTGTGTACTATATAACCGGAGAGCATAATAGTTTAGTTGAAAATGGGGATCATTAAATACAACGGCTGCTATACTACAACAAGACAAACACAAGGAATCGTATTACTGGGCGAGCAAACCGTGTTCGATGATGTTGATAATGATGATGATTATCCACGTAAAATGAATTAGTGGTTCAATTTAGATTGGTATTAAAGTTAATTTTTTGTGTGTAGTGTGTAACCATATTAAATTTTTATTGTTGCAAGAAGAATACACATAGAATGTGTGAACATGTACTTGACTTTGCTCAATGGCTAGGGGTTTTTAATGAGCCATGAAATCTTGGATGTTGTAATACTTGGCAGAAAAAAAGAGGAAGTGATAGAGATCATTGGAAAATTGTTTAAAGAAAATTTGATAGGTTTATGGTATCTTTCCGTTTGCATTAAAAAAAACTTGGATTAGAAAAGGTTAAAAAACACAGTGACAACAACTACCTGGCATTATATTATGGAAAGTAAATGAGCAGAGAAGCAAGTTCAAATCATATTTATTATAAAAAATCGGGATAATATGTCTTCTCTGCAAGTCTTAATAATACGCTCGAGTAAATTGGTTGTTAGTAGTGCTAATCTTGTTTTACTTTATTTTTTGTATCGATGGTATAATTAAATCGGTAATCGGTTGTGCAAATTCGTACAAACCTTGAGAAATCGATGTCAACTGCCAGTCCTTCAATACCCCGTGTCGTCAACACTGCCTCAAGTTTTTTTCAAAATTTAAGAATTTCATGTTTGAAAGAAAATCTTTTGGATGCATAAATGTTTTGGAACTGAGGAGAATATAATTAAGTACTTCATAATACAATGAACAACACATGCTCCATGGGTTGGGCCAGTAGCAAGTTTTTATTTCTAAGAGAAGACACAATTGACAAAATTTAAGTAATAGTACTTACGAACTACAAACTTTACAAAACTGGTTTTTCATAAAAACCAATCCAGAATTTATCATCCACATCAGCTTACACGAATTCACCATCGTTAAGCGTGTGTAGTATTGGGACAAGAGGAGGGGGTTGAAAAATTATAGGGGTTGATGTGAATTAAGATTTAATGTTCATCCTTCGACATTAACCATTATCCAAGTACATTTTATTAGCTTTAAAACAAGGCCCAGCATTAGTGTTGTCATTAAAAAACAAAGGAGGAGAGGCAGAATTGGTTATCTAAATTGGATCAAAATGACACTTGACAGGTTTATTACCACTGAAACATGATGGTATGGCCATTCAAATACAAAAATTACAACATATGTCTGATTCCAAATACTACTGATTCATGATGAATGTATTGAGTCGACTGGAGGAATGTTGCAGACAAACAAGGTTGAAGGTATAGGAATAGGAAAAAGATAAACAGATTCTTCTTACGGATAAAACGAACTAACCGAATTATCGGGGTAATTTCTGTACTGTTGGTAATGCTAAAATATTGTTAACTTACAGGCACAGATAAATTATAAGCAAATGGATATAAGCACTGATGCATTTTCAATTTTGTCAAATATGGTGACAACTTTGGTAGTTGTGATGATTTAACTATAGTTTGCCTGCAACATGTAACGAACGAGTAACCCAATCGCTGCGTCGCCGTGAATTGTGGATACCGAGAAGAGATTTGACGCTTGCTTCCCAGATTCAATATTTAATTTCAACATTTCATTGACATCCGGCATCCAAATCTAAAATCTTTCGTAGTTCTCCGTTATCAAAAAATTTACTAAACGACGGCTTAACCAACCCAATATCCGTTCTCTCTCCAGAAACCCTGAGAAATTTTACATTTCTCAGTTAACTAGCCCGATCTCTGGTTCTTCTCTTCGCTCTGCTACTCATTTCCCCTTTTATTTCCCTGTCCCGCTTGCAACAAACTCATACAACAGCAAAATTCAAAGAGAACACTAAATGGGGGAACTTTTCTAGTTTGCATAATAATGTTCTTTTCGGATGGTCCATATTATACCATCCCATCATCGTCATCATCCTCTCTACTCTGCAAGTCGCACCACCTCTTTGTTATCCACTCTCCGTGTGTAGTATAGTATGAAATTTAATAATAACGTAAATCAGGGGCGTGGGATGTCAAAAGTAATTAAGCCAACAGTAAAAAAACAAGGAAAGAGAGAGAGAGAGAGAGTCGAAACAGCAGACGGTGGATGAGATGAAGAGCATCATCGTCGACAGTAGAAGCAAGTAGCAGCCTAACCGCCATCACCACAGTTATATAAATAAATAGGGAGAAAGTACCATCACTGCCACTAAAACGCCACATACTTTTTGCATTCCACACCAAAGCAATGCCGCCGCGGCAAACAGCACAATAGGTAGTTTATATGCTTAAGCCCATGGTGCATTTTTTTGGTAGCTGATGGTTTTTCTGTTGTTTTCTGTGTATCTGTCGTCGTCCTAGTCCATTGCCGGCTGGCAGAGTGTGTTTGTATGTGTGTGTGAGAGAGAAAGAAGACACCATCATCTCGCTTTTTCCAATATGAAATGAAAACTGACTGGAGAGTGAGTGCGAGTGAAAAAAAAACTTTTATGGCCCACTTGCCCATCCAATCCACCACCAAAATCCGTCCAAAATGCAGGAACATCATCCACTTCTTTTTTTCCCTACTTTCTGTTCTTATTCTTCTTCCTCATCTGCTGCATACATATAGCCTACTATATGTACATATATTTTCATCATCAATGCATATTCAGCCAGCCTACATTTTAATAGCTTTTCCCTCTCTTCTTCGTCTCCTTCTCCTTATTCTACTTCATCAGCAGTGGTGGTGTTGCTGCTGAAGAGAACAAGTGAAATGGAAATAACATCCGCTTCATGTCTGCTACTATCAATATGTGGGTACATATTTTGTACAGTTTTCTGCATGTACAATACACACAGTCACCGCCACCACCACTCACCATCTTTCCAGCCAGCAGTTGCGAATAATGGCCTAAAACAACGTGCTCATCCTCATTTCACTCACTCACTCTTTTTCCTCCATCCAGCGAAAGAGAGAAAAACAGCCATTCAAGTTTGTTGTTGAGTGGGGATGGAGTGGAGTAGAGAGTTAGTGTGCGGAGGACTTTTTTCACAAGCCGTTTACGCTTATCCACACGAACACAACTAACTGCAAACAAACATAATATTATTCTGTCTGCACACTGCTTTTCTCCGTGTGTTGAGGGCTGAATAGGGCGCCTTTATGTACGGCTGTGTATTTTTTTCTGGCATAGTGCCCACACTGACACTTCTTATTTGGAGAGCTGCTGGTGTGCAATGCAAGGGAGACGAGAATATGATGATGAAGAAGACGAAGATGGTGGTTTTTATAATGATGACGGAAGGATTAGTGGTGCAAGATTTAGCAACCTTTTACGGCGTAACCATACTGTGCCCGACTACAATTGACAGAAAAGATTCTGTAAGATGGTGGTCGTCGTTTCAAGTTGTCTGTAACTGCATGATCATTGACAGCTTGGGAAAGTGTGATCATATAAATTTTTACGAAATGTCTTACAATGCCCCAATGTGTTAGTGTTTGGTAATTTTTGATAATGCCGGTGTCCTTGGTAGCATGGGTTGTCATGTAGCATATAGCAGTAAATGTATATGCACTGCAGTAATTAACCGAAAGGTAAAAGAGATTTTTTTAATCCGAATAATCTGAACATGCCAAGTATTTCTAGTGATGCTGCTGTTTTTCGTTTCCGTGTGAAGTTATATAGTGGACGGCAAGTACGGAGAAATTTTTTCGGCATAGTCATATTCCTTCATTCACTGCAGTAAAAACGCCAGTCACGTTTCGACAGCAAAGCCGTTGTTATAACAGTACAGCAGTAATTCTGAATATTCCTGCACTCGGAAAAAAGGATGATGCTAAGTAAAAAGCATCATCATCTTCTGCATGTTTTTTTCCGGAAGGGGAAAAATACATACACAAAAGTTCCATCTTCTTCAACATCCCGGCACTTTTGTGTCCATATTTATTCATATTTTTTGTTCCTCCGGCTTTCTTTCCTCTCTGCGTAGAAAAAATATTACGCTTTCTCTATGGACAGGGGCATGGCGCATACGACGCCGTTACGCATACTTTTTTAATTTTTTTCGGAAACGGATCTCAAGGAAAAATAAACGGCAGGAGGGAGCAATAAGCGGCAACTCTACGAACATGGACTATCCCCATCATCATCAGGAAAGGAAATTTTTGCATACATTCCTTTCATGAAAGCCGGAAAAAAATTTGCATTCTTTCATCTAAAATGGGGGAATGGAGGGAAAGAAAAGTGCGGCGTGGCGGCTCGGTGTTGCGTGGTGTTTCATGTTGTTTGTTTGTTTATTCCCACCAGAGAGAAAGAAATGACGACGAGATGATGGCAGTCGGATAGAAGGAAGGCAGACTGGGCAGGGATTTTACTGAAGGTTGTTTTGAAGGGCTTCCTTCCTGTTTGTGTTGAAAGTTTGAATCTGAATGTAAAAAAAGAGGCATCACCATCGCTATCACCATTGTAAAGAGGATTCGTCTCGTTGATGGTGCTTTCTTTTTTGAAAGAGAGGGAGAGAGGATGATGATGGCTCCAAGCTCATAAAAGAAATGGTTATTAGCCTTATCATCATCGTCTTCAAAAGCTTCTTTGTTGCTGGTTACACACACACACAAGTTTTATACCTTCCACCACTACAACTACTACCAGTGTGCCGTCACCGCCAGTATGATGGCTGGAAGGCGAATGAATGTATAATATTATGGCATGGCGACGGATGACGACAGTCACTGGTTTTCTGGTTGTGATGGAAAAATTGGAGTGGCGACGTCGACAACAACGGGAGACAGGAGGGAACGATGTGAATTGTTGTTGTCATCATTGTGGGGCTTCTTTCCCACTTTGCTCATTTCTTTGTCATCTCTCTCTCTCTCCTCTCGCGGCTTTGTCGTTCCATCAAAAAAGAGTTTTCAGTTTACAACTGCTCTGAAGATGGAGAGCACTCCATCCGGGTGCATTGTTATAGGATAGATGCAGTAGTCAGAAGCAGAAGAGACGAAGAGAGAAAATAGCATCATCCTGGACTCATTCCTAAAGTTATCCCATTCAAGATGATAGGATGATGATGATGGTGGTGGCGGTGATGGCGAGCGACGGCAAGCGATGATGAGGAGGACGATGGAATATGGATGCACCGCGACAAATACTTTCGTCTTTCTCTCTTAAGGGGATACTTCTCTTCTAATCATATTCATCCTAAACTTTACTTACACGGCAAAGGGGGTACCATTTTATATAAAAGGCTGAAAATGAAAAGAAGGAGATTATGGTATGATGATGCAAAAAGGAAAGCCCGTTTCGTGTCCTTCGTTGCGCTATCTCATAATCATTGGAAACAGGGGAAAGTTTTCAAGATGATATGATGATCCCTTATTATGATTATGATTATGGCTTTTACAAAGTTAGAGATATGCGGTGAAGGAAGAAAAAAACGACTACGAGCAGAGTGGCAGTTGTAGTTAGGACTCACTCTTGCACGGCTGTTTTGTGGATACTGGATACCCGCGTAGCTTTTTTCTGGAAACCCAAGATTACTTGTAGAGATGGTCGGTCTTTTTTATTTAACGCAGATGTCATTAAAAGTATTCGCGAGAGAGAGAAAAGGCTGTGCTGTGTGCAGTAGTATAAGGGGGTAAAGCGATTAAAATTCACGTTTTTTTATCAATTTCTACTTGGTGCGGATAAAGGGCAGTGTGTATACCTGCCTTTCTAACACGCTGCCATTCATGCCCGTGTGTCCGTCGTGGTTGTAGTCGTGTTGCACGTTACATGATTTGAGACAATAAACGACAGAAAAATAAAGCGGATATTAGCTACAGAATAGCTTATATATTGCACAAG
>JAHZNB010000400.1:0-15234 GCA_027744295.1 Callyntrura guangdongensis | reverse complement strand
CAAAAAACACGCAGCATACCTGGTATTTGTTGTGCAGCTGCCGCATAATACCCCATATAAATAAAAACAGTCTGCGTTGACAGAAAACCAACCTTGGAAGTCTAACGACAGTATGTAGGTACTATGTGTGTACATTTTACGGTAAAAAGTTCTTGTGGGAATTTGTGTTATCACAACAGGATCCACATAAAACTACGCGTCTCATAACTTGCATTCTCTTATCTGACAGCAGTACAGGAGAAGTACAAGGTATCAACGCGAAAACCGCACACATAAGCCATAATTTACAACTGCAAAATGTGGAAATTGAATGTTTTTGTTGTCACTAAATCGCTATTCGGCTGGATATACTTAAATGAATAAATATAACAACAAACAATCATCAGGCGACTTTATCAGTATAAAAATGTGATATTTTTATTTTCCTGTGATAGATAAAATGTGTGACCAGATCAGTGACGCCATACTGGACGCTCATTTAAAACAGGATCCCAATGCCAAAGTTGCTTGCGGTATACTTATCTAACTTTAATAAAACATGATAAAACACGAAATGATACTTTTTACTTAATTCTGACAAGGATTTAAATGATTAATTTTATTCTTATTTATAGAAACTGTTACAAAGACCGGAATGGTTTTGCTGTGTGGAGAAATCACGTCCAAGGCTGTCGTTGATTACCAAAAAGTTGTTCGTGACACTATTAAGCACATTGGTTACGATGACTCGTCCAAAGGTTCGTTTCGGACAAACACACTGCACTAGTGCAATGTATAATCCATATTAACCTTATAATTAAATACATTTCCTTTCGTGGTTATAAATCGCTGGGGGTATTTTACTGCTAGGTTCCGAAACTGCTACAAATTACAAATCTGCCTTAATTACCTATACCCACTATACCTGTATTCAAACAGCATAATATAACAATTTTCGATCTTTGCTAATTAAACCTTTGCACCGAAATATTGTTATTGCATTGGTGGCAATGCGGAATGTTGCGTATGTGATGAAATTAGGTATGGACTATGGACAAACGTCGTTTGTATCTCTGCAAGCGCAAGCGGGAATCGCACTACGGCTGGGCTGAGGGGCAGCTAATTTACAGTAATGCCTATGCGTATTATAAAATCAACTTTTAAGTAATTTTAAATTAGACATTGTTTGAAGGTATAATCGTAGTCTCTTATTTGCATGAAAATTTAATTATTTATTATACGCTTTCGCTATAAATTATTGAGATAGCGTCATATACCGTTTTTCACCGAATACATAGATAATGGAATATTTTAATAGAGATGAGGAATAAAACTTAGTTGTGTTATAATTTGATTATGTAAAAAATAAGATAAGATAGACGAATTCGCTCAACAAAGCGTATATGGTAAGGAGAACCGTATGTATGGGGTATATAGTTGTATTTAAGGTTCATGTTTATGTCTGTACAACCTTGGTCCATGCTTTTTTAACTAGGTTTCTAGTGATGTATTTTGTTATTGATGCAGTCGCTTTCTCAGGCTGTCACATAATCATAAAGTTGTAATCACTCCATTACAATGATTAAAAAATAATTGTCAACACCTCATATACCGTAAATGTTTATGTTTCGGGTTAAAACAGTTTAGGCTTAACTAGTTACATTGGAGTTAGGTGGATGTAAGCAAATATGAAAACATTAAATTAAACTTATATTTACTCCTCCTTTCATGTAGAAATTATCAACGACTATCATGGAGTCGCGTAGTGTATTTAGTGAAAGTACGGTGGTAATTATAAAATTTCAGAAGTAACTTTGCTAAAGATATATTTATGCTGCGTTTTGCATTGCAGTGCAGAGAAGGGTGATTTTGCTTTTAATATGTTGCAATAATATATCTTTGACCTTGATAACAATTTTATTTCACTATACGTATATAGCATACACGTAAAGTAAATGTCATTGAAAACACAGTTCTTGAATTGTCCATGTGTAATAGGATACGACTTTAAGACTTGTAACCTGTTGGTTGCACTGGAAGAGCAGTCCCCTGAAATTGCAAACGGAGTTCACGTGGGTCGGGATGATTCAGATGTTGGGGCGGGTGACCAGGTTGCTAACTAATTAACTGCTAAAAATAATAAATGAACACAAGACAATGGCATTCCAGCAACCGTTTATATGATTGACACAATGAATGTTTTAAGCCAAGCGTTCAGCACAACAGTAAAAATGGGGTATTTTGAAATTCCGTTACTTTACTCCAGATTTACGGTTGTCAATTTGTAACTTTTTGTCTCGAATCTACTTGAAAAATAATAATGTATAATAATTTTGTACCAAAAGAACTGTTTAAACCAACTCTGCAGAGCTAAACGAAAAATTAAGGCAGATTTGTACGTGTATATAGTAAATATATTTGCAAAGGATAACGTCAAAAAGAGCATCTTGTGAGAGGAAACCAGCTCTGTTGTCTATATTACAAAAGTTTGTAGTAATGGTTAGGTTTGCCTGACAAATATGATTTACTGTTTGATATGCTGCACCGCAGGGTTTGACCACAAAACTTGCAATATATTAATGGCTGTGGAGCAACAAAGCCCCGATATTGCAGCTGGAGTACATGTGGACAGAAATCCGGAGGACATAGGCGCTGGGGATCAGGTCAGGGTCTTTAGCACCCATAAAGAAATTAGCTGAAAAATTTTCATTGTATATTTTTGAGTTACCATTTGTTGGCACTCTTAATTAATATCTGGTTCAGTTTCTGTGCTTTTACCTGATTTTGTTGCATTAAATTTTGATTCTTATTTTACATAATAAAGTATACGGATGAAAGCACATTTAAAGAAATTTCAAGATTTAACATGTAGATACCTATACACCAGTTTAGTCACTATTATCTCCGCAATAAATGAATTTGGTTGCTGGTTGCTGTACAATGCTGTATGTGCAAAAATGTTTACAGAGAATAATAATCGTTCAAACTTCAATCGTTATTATTAACAGGGATTAATGTTTGGATACGCAACCGATGAAACTGAAGAATCCATGCCCTTGACAGTAGTTTTGGCACATAAGCTCAACTCTCGGCTATCAGAGTTGAGACGCAACGGCACATTCTGGTGGGCACGCCCTGACACAAAAACTCAGGTAATTTTAATTATGGATAAATACGGAATTTTTTTACCAAAGTTTCTGCGGAAAAGCTGTGGTGGATTTCAAAAAGTGGTTAAGAATGTAATAAATTTTTTAACCTTTCGTGCATACAGGTCACTTGTGAGTACTATTTGGATCACGGAGCTTGCGTTCCCATTCGTGTGCACTCCGTTGTTGTCAGTACACAACATTCAGACAAAATTACTTTGGAGCAACTACGTGAAGAAGTAATGACGCAGGTTATCAAAGAAGTGATTCCTTCCAAATATTTGGACGATTCTACAGTTTATCATATTAATCCATGTGGTAACTTTATCATTGGAGGACCCATGGTAAGAACAATTGTACAATATATCGTGAAAGTGGTTTATGTCAGCGTTTTCAACTTGTCCTATATTACTTTGAAATACTATATTATTTTGTGCAAGTCAAAGTTAATTGTAACCGACATACAGATATAGAATTTATTTTATTTTCCAGGGACTTGGAACTGCGCAAACCAATTTATCAGCAGACTAGTACTTATGGACATTTCGGACGAAATATTTTCCCTTGGGAGCAAGCTAAGGACCTTGTCCTTTGATTTATATACTTGGCTATAATTTTTCATGTGTTACTGGTTACGGTCGCGGCTGCCAGAAATTCCTCTCTTGCGGCAATACATACCAAAAGCTAACAGTAATATAAAAAAATCTTATTATGTAGGTTACGTAAAATTGTACTCCTTTACGTCAGAAAACTGGTATTTACTGAATACGACAGGTATTAATTAATTATATAAGCGTGCTGAATTTTTGGTGTAGAGGATTTTTATTATCAATGGTCAATGACGATATATGATACATGACCTAGTGTGTAGGCTCTTTTCTTATTATAAAACGCAGATATAGAAAACGATTATTTCCAATAGTTTTAGTATGCTTTCTGAAAATCGTTCCAAACGAATCTTGGTTACAGTGTCAAGTATTTAATAGGGTTATTTGATATCGCGGACAGTTATTTTACAATTTGCATGTTGCAGCTGCAACCAAATTTCAAATATATACGAATATGTACGGTTAATAAAAATATTGTTCTGTTACGTACGTACTCACTTTTATTACAGGGGGGTAATGGTTAAAAAACTTGACAAAAGCACAAAGCCAAACTAAGAAATTAAAATTTATGGTGTATGCAACAATCCCAATTTTTACTTGTTACATGTTTGTAAGCTAAGACAATTGGATGCATGTCTGTATGAAATGATCCCGCAAGGTCTCCAGTTGTCTAAAAAATGTACTTGACTGCAGGTCAACCCACCTTACCTGCCTCCTCTGTTTATTTTTTAGGATGATTAACACCAATATTTTCAATTACGATTCGTTAAGATAGCTTTTTCTGTATAATGCTTTATCGATAATCTAATAATTTTAAAATAAATGATGTTTCAGTGGTCATCCGAATTTACAGGATCGATGTAATGCACTGCACTTATATACAGATACCTATTAGTGTTTTAAATTGATCGGTTCGCATAAAAATTAGTTAAGACGGTTTCAAACTTTGAAGCTGAAATTAGAGTTTAAAAGTGATACATAATACTTATAAAATAATATGAATCCCTCATGTAAAATACAAAGGAAACGTGTACTACAAAAACAATTACGCGGAAATTAAGTTTTCTGTACAAATGAATGGTGGAGTTTAATAAAATCTTAATCTGTTCACTTGTCTTCAATGAAAAACATTGACATTTATTTAAATGATTTTTTATATTCTCATGCTTGGTTAGTTTTTAGCTTTTTATCATATATTTTAGAAGAAAATCAAAATATTTATAAAACAACTAACAACTCTTGGAAAACAACGCTATTTTTATATTAGAAGGTGTGTATTTACTACAAAAATTATTTTTATAAATATACTTACAAATATTTAAGCATAAAACAGTTTGAATAAGAAGTTATTATCCAAACTAATAGTCCAATAAAAACAAACAAGGAGAAAACTTCATAATTATCATCAGTTCACTATCTTTAGAATCATATTGACGAAGTATTCTTTTTAAAAAATTACGATAATTTTAAATATGTCATTTGAAAATCTTGGAACTTATATTGGTTTGATTTTAAAGTGGAGCCCAATCAGGGAAAACACTAGACATTTTAAGTCTTGAACAAGGTAATAAAAACATCGCAGTCCTTCAGGGTCCTTAGAATTATTGACGTCAACCAAAGATCCTATTTTGGAGGTTGTAAACGAAATATGCTCTTCGCCGTTTACAATTTCAAGTTCTTGACGACCAACTCGGTCTGGTACTGGCCATGCATTGTCGTCTTCCTGAAAAGTTAAGTCACACGGATTTATTTATATTTATAATTTGTAGCAGTAAATAAACCAACCATAAAACCATGTATATATTTAATATTAATAATAATATTATTATAGCATTATTGAACCACACAGTGTGTGGCACACACTACTGACAGTGACAAATTGTCACTGACAACTCACCTTCATTATCTCAGAATCTTCCACAATCCGTCTTAATTCGTTGATTACAGCCTGGGAAACATACACTTCTTTCCGAATCATTGTGTCATTCTTGTAGTTAGAATTATTTGCGTATCTAAGTTTGCCATCAGGACGAAATTCAAACTCCAAGAATTCATGTCCAAATTTTCCTTTATGTCCCACATAGTACCTCAGATAAAAATCTCTGGATGACATTGTAAGTCTGAATGAGAAACAAAGAATCACTTGTATGTATGTAAGAATCACTTATTAACTAACTACTAATTACTTATTAATTAGAAACTTAATTAGGGATATAAATTATTATCACTGCTTCAAATTAAGAAGTTGCCAAAAGACACAGTACATATATAAATTTTTAAATTTAGAAGATAATATTAAAAGGTAAAAATGACAGCTCACAAAAATAAATTTAGGATATAAAGTTAATTAATACTACTGCTTCATTATAATACGCAGTTCTAAAATACTTATAGCCTTAAAGTGAACAACACTAAAATACTTACTGTGTGTTAGTTTTAAAAAATTAGTTTTCAGTGTTTCCTAATTTTTGTGATTGCATTGCAGAACACATTAGGCGAATGAATGGGTCACTTAGACTCAACAAAAATTTTATACAGATTTGTCACTATGTTTTCTTTAGTTTTATGCACAAAAGCCGCAACGTTAAAAGTTCCACCATTTTCACCTCTGCTTGTATACTCAATGTTCTATGGGATGGTACATAAACGAAAGTAAACTTGTATGTTTATTTGCATGGCATCGGCATTATTTGTCGCTGCACTCTTGTACTAGTAGTACTCGCTTATGGGAAAAACCTACTGAAAGAATTGAGATGAGATGGTTGCTCGAAAATAACAATATTTGTCGAGCTAAACTTTCATCAACAAAGTATTTTTAAAGGTGTTAATTAACAGTAACAGTACCACTACCACTAACAGTTTATAAGAGTACAAGCTAAGCTGATTGAATGGACCCCATCCCAATTCTCGAATAAATAAAAAGAAAGCCTGTAAATCTATACTGCAAAATGAAATACTATAAATAGTATTTCATTTATACTGCAAGTCTGCAAAGGGTGAGAATCTTACGTTGATAGTCTATGAAGTCGTCAGAGTGTGTATGTATAGTAGTGTGTAGTAGGGGCCCTTAAATTACCTCCAATATCTCTTCAAATATCCGCACCAATAACACCTCCAACATGACCTATAACCTTTGATTGTTCCTTCCAATGTTACATCAATTAATGGTGCGCATATAAAAGGATTATCCTGAATACCAAACGCTAGAAACATGACAAGCAACAACAGGAGCCTATTTCACAAAGCGATTTCGACTATGATGAGTTGATTAGTCCCATAGATACTAAATTGCACTAATCAACTAATCATAGTCAAAATCGCTATGTAAAATAGGCTCCAGGTATCAGTAAAAATGGCGATGACGAACACAACCATAACAACAGCAAAAGGATATGAAAGGTTGACAAAAAGTTAATTATCTCGAAAACGTTAACGGTAACTTAGAACGGCAAACGATCACACCACTACTACTGCTTAAAACGCAAACGGGGTGAACATAAATGAAGTCGAGTCGAGGTAAACATTCTGTGTTACCATAACACTGTCACTGACTGTTATGTATACCCAATTTGTATTACCACCCATACCTTTATACTATTAGTGCAAAACATATTTGGTGCAAAAATTTTGCAGCAAAACGCAGACAAAAAAGAGAAAAAATCGTCGATTGAGCCATGTTGTTTAGTGAGAACAAAGTGCATAGCAAATAATAACGAAAAAATCAACAAACCAAAAAACAGACAACGACATGACGATGTGGTGGAATGGGCAATTAACAAAAAAGTTATTTAGCTCGAGAACAGTTAAAGTTAGGAGTATGAATTTTTGCGAGCCAAGGGTGTCAAGAAGGTATGTGCTAATTTTCAGGATAATTGGTTGAAAACTCTAGAAGAGGATCGACAGATCCCGTGATTCACACTTGAATATTAGAACGCAGATAATTTCGGATGATTGATAAACACTTTTATTCATTTTCCATTTAATCTTTTTAAACTGTTCCAAACTTCAAAAAGCTTTATTATGAAGTTTTATTTGTTGGTGAGCTTCATTACCCATCCATTCTATTAATGTATACTAATATTAATATATTACAAATTCAGTTTTTAATGACAGCAACCCCTCGAGTATTTTTCATTGCTTACGTTTTGCCCTGAAGAAGAGTATGGTTTTTACTCGAAGGATGGCTTTACAATAAAAGTTATTATTCCACTAAACAATTATCTTTACCTCTTTATTCAATACCAATGTAGTGAAAACGATTATACATAGTAATTAATTTATGTTTATGTTTTGTCATACGATCATTCAACATATTCTGTACAATAAACATGGATGTTGCTTTTTTATGCTGAATATGGCAAAAAATATATAATTATGCAATTGGCAGCCAATATTCGAAAAAGAAAGCAAAAAATACAACTTATGTTGACCATTATTAGAGAGGTATGGTCACATTTTACACACAACGAATAGTAGTCAAATTATTGTCCGCCCTCCGTCCTTGAATACCATGCTTGATGGAGGATTGCTGAATGCTTGTTGTGTCGTATTACCTGCATACATGAATGTATCACCTCACCTAGTGTATGTACCTTTTTACTACCTGCTTATATACCCTTTGTCCTTTGTTCCCTGTTATATTCGTCCAGTGCATTGCATTTTTTATGGGGATGCAGATGAGAATTCATTGGGTAGACGAAAATAGAAACGTCAAATCGAAAAAATATACCGCGGACTTGATATTTTATATAGGAACAAATAATCCAAGGATCCATGTAATTCATTATGCTAGTGCTAGGTGTAAATAAATATATCTATACGTACATACCATATATCCCATACACATGCTGTTACACGCATATTACCTATAAGAATATTTTCTTGCATAAAACCCTTCGTATTAAATCCGTTAACTAGTGAGAACAACAGAAATGTTTATAACAGAGAAAATATTTATAGGTGTATTAAAAACATTGGATTTGAATTGGAACCATTTGGAACCATGTGTTTTAATGGTGAGTCAATTATGCTACAGGCTTCCCAATGCGTGAAAGGAGTCCGCTCTCTCTGCAGAGAATAAAATATTACAGTACTAACTTTCTTCAGAAAATAGTTCGTGGCCAGTTGCCAAACTTTCACCGTTTATCGTTTAGTGAATAAACGACTTTACTTTTCTAAAGTGTTCGCTCAATGTACTCTCTCAGAAAGTAAATATCTTCATAGGCTTTGTTAAACCATTTTTCACACAAATCACGTTCTTTTTATCGTAGTGAAAGCAATGTCATGCCATACCCGTGGCCAAGTAGTTCCAGTACAACAACTGTGAGATTTCATGAACCGTCTACTTTGGTTGAGTTTCTCGGACTTTTCTGATGTTATTCGGTTCTGTCCGAGAACGATCTTGATCAAGAAATTGACAAAAAACCGGGGAAAATGACGGCTGTGCACAGCAAACACATCTCAAGGCAAGCAGGCTGGCTCCAAGCATATTGCTGTGTTGTTATTATTGTATATTTAAAAATTCTCGGTATGCTATTCTGAATGTGTCCATTAAGATTTCCACATTGTTCTTCGGTACAAAAGTGAATAAGAAAAAGTCCAGTAAATCTTATTGTGCGCCAACGTTTGCTCATCGTTAGGAACATGTTCAACAAATAACATCATAATTCATGACTTAGTTCAAGCAGAAAATATCTGGAACAGAATGCTTGAGAATGAACTACCTTACAATATTAAGACTCACATTGTCTGAATCGAGAAGGAGAGTATGACAATATGCCGTCGACATCAAATTGGGTATAATAAGATCCTACGGCTCGACTCGCTTGTAAGACTAAATAGCAATAACAGCTTACATTGTGACGTGTGCTGTGAACGATACTCCTACTTATTATGCACTTTAGTTTTAATTAGAAAAGCCTTTTATTGCATTGCAGTGTACTCACTAGTGAAGCAATGAGGGAAATATTTAGAAGTGATTCTAACCAATAGTGCCGAGCTGCACTAAAGGAACTCTGAAAAATCTGCAGGGGCCTTTGTACTCAAAGTTCAAAATGATTCAGTTAAGTGCTTTAAAAGTAATACACGTAAATAACGCTGATATAACACTGTTGGTGTTATAAAATGTCTGTGATAATACTTAGAGTTGCCTACTCAATAGATCTCAAACTCGAATAGAATATGTCGTACTGTGTGCGCAACCGTACGGTCAAAAGTTACTGAAACGTCGTCTTGATCTCGAATTAAACTTTTTGATTGTGTAAAGTCAAGCGCTTTAAAAGTCCAATCCTGCTTGTGTTCACTGTGAGGTTGTAAAACTTTAAATTCCGTAAATACCTGTCTTCTTCACTTAGAAGATTGAATCTTAGGACACAACTATAAAATATCCTTTTAAATACACTAAAATTGTTGTGTTAATCAAACGAATAAATTCAAAAATGAGAAGAATGGATTGGTGTGATATTAAGTAAACAATCCATATCCATATCCAATTTTTTAATTTATTTTTATTACCTGTTAATAACATTTTAAAAACCTACATTCAACAGAACGTACTTCAAGCCATACTTATGTATGGATACACAGTAAATTCAAAAGGAAAAACCAGTGAAGTGTCCAGATTTAAAACGTTTTCCTATGCAGCAAGATGATTTTCAAGGGAATACTAATAGAGCTACTAGGAGCTCATGGAAGAGCAAAAACATTAAAACAGCGTGCTTAGTTTTCGTGTTCTCACGTTCAAAGTCAGCAATAAATGTCACTTGCGTCATCTCTGTAAAAAATCAACATGACTGATAAATCACCCTTACACCGCTTAAAAGTGGTTGAATTAATGGGTCCACCGTGGGGTTTTTCGAATTCAAGGAGGAAAAGACACAGCCATTCCTCTCAAAGTTGCTCGGGTAAGACTACTAATTTAAGTGAAATTAACACTAAAAGGTATTAGCAAAGTAAACGGCTGCGATGATTGCTATTACAATAAATGACAATTTTCCTTTAGAATTGAAATACACGTTATATAGCTTAAACTTGGAAGATATGATGACATCCTGTAAGTTGTCATATTTGCATTTATTTTCACACGTACACTTTAAGCAAAAGCACATACTTTTAATCACAGATTTCATTCATTTGGCATTTATTTACCTATTTTTTAACAAACATAAAGAGGAGAAATCCGAATGCCCAGTGCATTTCACTATGTTGTATGTGAATTTCAGTATTAACAAATTCTTTACTGCAAAATGCTTTCAGTAGAAACTCCACAGCAAAAATATGTCTATTATAAAATGTATCATTAAAACATATATAATGTTAGAAAAAGGTATTATTATGGTCGTTATTTGTGATATTGGTACTAAGTTTACTGCTCATATCTATGATGTTTTCGTCTGGCAAACAAAAATTACCTAGGTATTCTACAAGTAGACAGTAGACAGATTCTATGATACTTTGGTTGTAATGAATGAGCTTGGTTCTCTGTGATGGCTCGAATAGACTATGAAATTGTAAGACGTTAAAACACAAACCGTGTATCCCGTGCATTGCTTTGTCAGAAAACTAAAAACGCCCTCCCCGAGTATCTCTAATGTANGTTCTCTTTGATGGCTCGCATAGACTATGAAATTGTAAGACGTTAAAACACAAACCGTGTATCCCGTGCATTGCTTTGTCAGAAAACTAAAAACGCCCTCCCCGAGTATCTCTAATGTAAGGCAATGTATGAATAATACCGCAACATATCGTTTAATAAAAACGTTACAAGCAGCAACATCATAATGTTCTGTAAACAAACCATTTATGTTGGTGACATACAAAACGTGGCAAACGTGTAACTGACACGACACATACCATGACATACATTCTAGATTTTTTCATTGTTAAAACGGCTAAATTGCCGCTGACAAATCATATTCAAATCAAAGTGCTGTAAAATTGCTGTAACAGTGTAGTATTAGAAAAACCATTTTGTCTATCAACTCCAGATTTTTTAACTTTCTATATTCCATATAATAAAAGGGTGTTACTATCATATTAAGTAAGTATGGATGGGGCATGATCTCAGTTTTAATTTAACGTGACATAATAATCTAAATATATTGTCCATGTAACAGTGTAGTATTAGAAAAACCATTTTGTCTATCAACTCCAGATTTTTTAACTTTCTATATTCCGTAATAAAAGGGTGTTACTATCATATTAAGTAAGTATGGATGGGGCATGATCTCAGTTTTAATTTAACGTGACATAATAATCTAAATATATTCTCTATATTCACATGTCCATACAGACAACTATATAGACTATGCTAAATTTACTTAAGATTATTCTTTTATAAATGTTTCAAAACATAGCATTGGTATTTAAATTGCTGATTTGAAATTACATTTTTGTGCTTGCTATTTTGCACAGACCAGCCCGGGAGAAAGCAATATCTGATTATTATTGTAAACGTCTCACTTCAAAATTTTCTTCGAAATAAACATAAGGTCTGCCCATACGTGAGGTCAAAATGTTCCCCAATGTACTGTAGGTAATACAGAAAACCATATATTATGTTACTACCGATTGATATCTCAATTGAAAGCACTTGATCGAACTGACAATGTGAATGCGCATATGCAGGGTCAGTTAGCTCCACGCCGGACACAACGATAACCAATATGACTCTTTGTCAATAATTGTTATAATATAATATATAATCTCGCCATTATGTCATGATTTGTACAATAATACATGTTGACACATTTTTCGCTGTAGTTCATGTAAAGAGGAAGTGATAGTATCACGTGATAACAGTATCCACGTGTTTATCGATTTTCCCTAATAGAAGCATTTTTTACGTTAGTATTTATTTAGACGTACACGTATTCATTCATATTCCAATTAAACACAAGTTTTAGATTGGGAGACAGTGTCTAAAAATGGCTTGTAATTATTTAAATTGTCAATACATGATACATGAAAGTTGTTCTATGTTGAATTGATTTTGACGCTTTCTCCGGTATCGTGATCAAGCGAGCCATTTCAATATTAAATAAAATAAACGTTATTAAGTAAAACTGATACCGTCTACTGTTCAATGGTAGACTGCTGTTTGAGTACTACTAGTGGTATGTGACTAATGTGACTGCGACATTGGTATAGCGTATTTAAACTACATTGATTTATATTTTAACTTCGTTATTTAAAAAAAAATTTTTTATTCCTCTCAATATTTTGATAACAATTTTCGATTCAGACTACGTTTTGCCTTTCCAAGCAGATTAATGGTAGAAGTAGCAGTTAGGCACCAATTGTTTTTCCTTGTGTTTGTATGCACAGCTTTGTTTCTCTGTTTAGCTATGTGTAAAAAAGTTTCCTTTGACACAATGCAATAAATACACCTATTGTACAATAAATGTTTGTAATGAGGCATCAGAAGCATGATTAGTTTATAAACAATGTAGTTTAACAAAATTCTAGATCTGGCAGTCATATAAGGTCGCTGTCGTCGTATTCTGGTGTTTGTATTCACGAAAAAATGCAGTCTGCTTTACGCTCCATTACTGAAGATTGATTCTTGCATGAAATCGAAAGGAAAACTACACGGACGGCACTAGTATAAAAATTCAGGAAGAGTTTATTTACACAAAGAAATGCAATATGAACAACATTCAGGTTATATATTTTTTGACTACGCGTAACAGAAATAATAATAATAATAAATGCCTAAGGTCCGTGGGGAGTCACCGCGAAAATGATGTTTCAGTTCCAAAAATGAGATGTTATTCGTCCCCTATGAATATGGCTTGCTGTCAAACCATGTAACTAGGTATCTCGCGTATTTACCTCATCGAACACTCTTGAAGCTGAGATGGATGTCTAAAAATGCCAGTAATGTAATCTGGCAAAAAGGAACAATCCCGATGAAGCTCTAATGCATGGTATGGCAAAAGCCTTACAACGTACGACAAAGACGCATATTACATTTAATAAAGTGTGCAAGTGAGTAGTAGTTTTCTAGCGACTGCATCAGAAAATTTTCATTTAACAGCTCAAGTGAGCATTTTTCTTTGCCTTGTGGCTCCTTATGGCTGTGTGCCACTGACTGATCGTTTTTTAAGTTTTCACTATTTACCGTATATTCGATAGTTCAGGAAGAGCAGCATATTTACCAACAGCCAATGTTTCTCGGCTCATGTCGGATAGAACGTTTTGGTATTTTCAGGAGATAGTTACTTCCTAAAACATTTTAGGAACAAGAGAAATTGTCTCAAAGAAATGCTGTGTGTGTATATATATATAATTTAACTTGGTCTTGGATGAGTATGACTATGTGACAAAATCCTTCCACCTCCACTAGAATCCTACATAGATATTATGTACAACTTAATAATATATATCACTTACTTTAGTCTCAGTTTACTTTTTGTCATCCATCCAATTATTCCGAGTGTAGAAAAACACAGGAAAATATAGAAAATAAATGCTTTACAACATACCAGGAGGATTATCAGTTTGCGGCTAGCGCAACACATGGTTTGATCTATCTTATGAATTCACTCTGGCAAGAATGGTGATCACATTCTTTATTCAGATACAAGTCTTGAAAGTGGATAATATAAGCTTTCTTTAGGTGGCTGGGTTCGACATCGACACTTTCCTCATTAGTTTTACTTATTAGCTGTCAACACTGTACTTTTCTTTCGCTGCTGGCTTGTTAGCAAGCACATCTTATTAGTGCGTCAATTGATGCGAGGATAGTAGCTTGCAGGTGACCATTAATGACCTTTATGTAATAGTTGCGTGTTCTGTAGTGGTCAGTGTCACTTATGGTTATAAGCTCATAATGCAGTAGTGAACGGTTCTTTCTTTGACACTGGTTCTCAAGCAGAGCTATTTCTACAGCTGAACTCAAGACTTTTTCTTTTAGTTTGTAAGACCAACTGAATCTTTCCATACGAAATCAACTAAACCCGTTGTTTTCAAGTGAGTAAACAGTGTCTAGTTGCATCTTTGGTTCATTTTGTCATGAGAGGAGAAAGTTGTACCTAACCTATAAGTTATTATATACTATAAACAACAAATTTAGTGCTGTCATTTGTGAGTTTGTTAATGAATAATTCTTCTAATTATTGCTGTTTGGATAACCATTGATTATTTCTAATCAGCAAATTAGTACAATGCTAAAATTCCGTGCTGTGACAACATCAAGGCGTCGCCAATACGAAGTAACGTTCTAACACTTTAACATATATTGTAAAAAAATGTAAAAATTGATTTACAAAGTGTGGTCTGAGTTTGCCTGAAGATGAAAACTTGCTAATAAATGAGAACATCGACTGACCCCAAGTTCAAAAATTAAGTCATTAAAACCATCTATATAGTTGAACGATAATTGGATGTGTTGTCAATAACTGGCATGGTGTTTCGCAACATTGGGATTGATTGACGCAGTTCTCTTTTATAAAAACTCCCGTCTCTGGGATAGTAGCTGTAATTTCGCATAACTGCATTGA
>JAHZNB010000399.1:0-23144 GCA_027744295.1 Callyntrura guangdongensis | reverse complement strand
TTGTAGAGTTGTTTTTGTTCACGCTGGATTTTGGGTGGTGCCGCGAAGCCATGGTCTTTTTAAATCCTTGCACGTACGCTCCCAGGAAAAATTAAACTCCACTTTAACATATATTTGTTGTAAAAATAAAAATAATGGAGATTCCTCTATTATTTTTTCTTTTGAAGAATCTTTAAAAAAATCGCTTTGTATGTATTTTGTATTCATTTTTGGAACAAAAGATCCTATTTTATTTTATGAAGAGCAGTTCCGAAATCAATCTAGAAATAGAAATTCATCGGGGTTACGTTTTATTGAAATTCTCTTATTGTAATTTTCCCTTTCATTTCTTGGATCTTCTCAGTGATGTAATTACTATGCTTTTTTGTACGATGATAACATGATCTGCCCGAATGATTCATTTAGTGTTTTTCCACTTTCGGATGACTCCAACTTTGTGGATAATTTTTAGTTAACATTTTTTTTGTGTAAATTATTGTTGTAGATAACGAGAGGGTAAACGTGGATTCTCAATATGATTATGGTTGTTAGCCAGATGAAAATGTAGGCCTTTAAGTACATAAAAATTGTATACCTACGTACATCTTGACTTTTGACTTTAATACTTGCAGGTATTTGTTTCTTTAAAGCTTTAGGCTTGTTGCCGTTTTGAGAGAAATGTAAAAAAGGTAAACATTTTCTTATCACATATTTTACATGAAAGGTAGGCGTACCTGGTACGATACTAGCAGTTATATTTCAACCATCCTATTTATCTTATGTACAAAAACCCCAAAAATATCCAATAAAAATGACTAGTACATGCAAAAATTTACAATTACATTATGTTAATCATTCTTTATTAACACAAGCCCTATTATTTCTATAAAAAGTTTTTGATTGCTCCTCAACTCCTCATGTTGCTTGTCTTGTACAACAGACCACCGTCCTCAAATGACTCCTGCTGATGAACATACGAACGTGCGAATTTAATTTCTTAAAAAGATTATTCCGTGACAAGAATGTGCATATAAGTTACATTACCTAGACTGACACACACACACACACACGCGTGTAGTGGTGTGTATCTAAACGGCTAAATAAATGGATGCTCGCTCGGAAAAGGAAATTTTTAAAGTAAATTGGGCCCATCCGTCACCAGTCCCATTGCTAGTTATTAAGAAAAGTGCGTAGGCTCCGCATCAAACCCTGTGTAGCAATTTTCGTTTAAAACATGCTCTTAATTTTAAATATCCTCGCAGGAAGGGAGCGCTCAAAGGCTTGGAATACGAAGAGAGGCAGTAATGAATGCAATGCAAACCTCTCTCGAACACCACTGCTCACTTGTCTCTTGATAGATATTATATTACAGTAGCATATGCATTTGATTTAGCAACAGCCGTGTCAATACTGATGACTCCGATAAGCTTCAACTACAACAGCTACTTTGATAACAGCAAAAAAACTACTGATCAGCTAACAAAAAACACACTCACAAAAAGTTCCTCTTCCTACATCATACGATATATGTTGTACATACATGCGAGAAATTGGAGGAATTACCTTGATTTTCTGATGCAATTTATTGCACTTTAATAATGATAATAATAGGCTATAAAAATTATTATTTTTTGTACACCCTAACGAAAGGTATATGGAATTCAAGTATTTATGCGTACACTTGTGTTACTTGTGTATATTATGTACCCTGCACCTCTATGCTATACACTGTCTATCCTCCTGTAGTGAATAAACTGCATCCGTATTGATGATCTTCGTCATTGATAATAGGGGCTCATGTTGGAAAGAAAGAAGGAAGGAAATGAGCATAAAGTGACCGCAGCTAATTTGAGAAACAGTACGCATTAATCTTCCCTTTTTTCACAAAAAAATAAACACATGTTTCAAAACATACATTGTTCACTCATGATCATGTCGTTTGCTGAAAGGAGCAGATAATTTTTCCGCGTAATAACAATATCGAAAATGATCATGAGCTCATGTTCTTTTAGCCACAAAATTTGCAGAACAAAAAACAACAACAATCCTGTAATAATAACTTTAAGCTCGTGTGTGTTGACGCCTTTGTAATTGCCTTTGTATTGTAGAGATAAACATGTGCGCCTGCCTTTCAATTTTCAAACAGCTTTTGTGTAAGTTATTTAAAATGACAAAAAAGGCAGCAGGCACAAGCCGAGCCGACATCGCCATCATCATCGTTTTCATCGACAACATTAATGTTTGACATCGACATTGTCTACTGCCATATATCTGCATTATATCACCTTGCATTTTTGCATCCCTTTAAGGCAGGCCATGTATTTTTTGTGGTGGAATTTGTTAACTAAAAAACCTTCCATTTTTACCACCATCATCATGTCAGTCGTGGTAGTGTCACCTTGAATTGATTGCCATTTGGTTCAGATTTCAGAGAGATGTCATACCATTTGCCTGCTATTTCATTGCCACCGCTACATGAAATCTGTCCAATAAACGCCACACTCTACACTTGCCACTTGCCGCCGTGTACAAAAATATAATGTTAGATCGGTGTCGGTCGTTCTGCTCCTGTTATATTGGTTAGCAATGAGTTAAAGCTAGTTAGCATTATGAATTCATAAAATGCCAAGAAAATAACGCAGTGTCATTAAGAAGTTAATGAGAAAACGAGGAATGATTGTACATTTACATTATGCAAAGTACCAGCTGACAAGACAGGCCACATATTTTATACTGAGATGAGTTGCAGTTGGCTTTGCATAATGATGATTTCAAATGGAGTGATAATAAAATTAGACAGATATCCTTTATATAATTCATGGGCTGCTCATCGAGTATCATGTCCTTTCCACCACCTGCAGATTTTCCCCTTTTCTGTAATAATTTTTGTATGTAAAATGCATTTTATGAGGTTTACAAAGAGGACTTTTACGAGAAGCCAAAAAAAAAGATTAGAGGGATGAAAATGTGGAGGAAGGCTGGTTTGAGTATATATGTCGCTTGTTTGCTGATGATGTACAACTTGGTTACTTTCTTGTGATCGCAAATCACAAGAGAAACGAGTATAAACTTTTTTTGATAATTGTGTGATTGCTAAACTGAAGTATAAATTTGAGAGGTTACAGGTAAATGTTTACTCTAGAGTGTACGTAACGTGCAATATGTCACCTTCCTTTCATCACTTTTTTTGTCAATGATACTGATTGTGAAATTAAAAATTAATAACAATAAAAATAAAATGTGTATTATACTTTATCAAAAAATGAGCAAAACACTTTGTCTGCATTTGGATGGATATAAATGGATTACGTTGCCGTTTTTTTGTCATTGCCATTGAAGTTGGTTGAGAGTGTAATCTGAAAATTCAAGATGATGATGTTAGTTGATAGTGTTTGTACTTATCTAAAAGTTTGAATGAGTAGTAATGAATGTATCGAGGTTAGTTACTTCTACCACCACAACGGTAATCAGTCAGTTAGACAGACAGATGTGTAGAGATAGTTTGTATTTGTATATCTCAGCTCTGCTTTACTTTTTACTTCGTTTCATGATTTATGATGATGATCTGAAGGCAACACCAAAAAAGCCACACCGTACACACACACACATATGAACGTTTAACCAACTGCAACCATCACCACCGCCATACATGTGTTGCCCTGCTATATAAGTATATTATCATCATCATCGTCTTGGGACGAAGAACCTAATAATATTATATTGTAGATCAATATGAAAAAACGGTGACAGTGGCGGCGAGAGTGTTGCTACATTTACGCTGATGTAATGACGAAATCCTAATTTTGCCATTTTGACTCCACCACTGACTGTGATCTTATAAGGAATTTTCAATTCCAAAGAAAAATGCTCACCTGGTCTCTGTTTCTCTTTTGTTTGTTTAATTGTTCATGAAAACCATGATTGGTCCCTGATCTGATTGGACTGAATATAATATACGGCCGAACTAATTAAAGAAGCTTGTGTTCCTACAACAAAAGCAAACGGCACCTTCACCACAATGTTTGACTTCCAGGTAAGGTAATGGACGAGAAAATGCTAATTATTCGAAGGTTGAACTGAAAGAAAACGCATACAATTTTAAAGGAGAATTTTAAGGAGAGGAGAGCGCCAGTTAAATAAATGCTCGTAAAAAACGATAATGGCTATAAAATTGTGAAGTTGAAGTACAGTTATGCATTTAATGGCTGTACGAGAACGGACTCAATATTATTATGGATAGTAGCAGAGCAGAATGCAAAAATTCTGAAGAAAAAAGAGCAGACATAGGAGCAACTCTACAAAAAAAGACAGCCAGATAGACAAGACATTACAAAAAGCGGTGGTAATAATAAAGTAATAAATATATGTACGCAGAGAAGAGCAATAAAAGTGCACAAAATATCCTTTCTGACTAGTAAAAAGTTGCACAAGATCAGGAGCAGAGCGGGGAGACGACGAGATGATGACGACGACGACAACGACACATTATGATGCTATATATGCCAGCCACTTGTATAGATGATTAGCAAAGTCATTACAGATTATGAAAATATTATTGAAACATGATTTTTTCGCAGTAAAGTCAACAAAGGTAGCCTTGTACCCGTTATATGTAATTATATTCTAATATAATGCACGCTTTCGCATTTAGAATTATTGCGTTACATATTATCACTATTATTTGGCAAATAAAGGTTTTGAGTGCTGCGTCAAAAAATTATTTTAAGTGGATAAAATTGAATTTTAAGAGAACGCAAAAAGAGAAGAACAGACACAAGTTTAACCGTTTTAGCTTTTACACTAATCGTAAGTAAAGAGGCGAGCGTATACTTTTTCATATACGGTGATAGTTCAATGAATTATGAATGGTGCGACTTTGCGAATGGCAGGCATTTGTTGAACCTTCGGTAAAACGTAAAAATGAGCATAATCTTTCTTTCTTTGCAGAGAGTTCTTTCTGCCTGTGCATATTATTGGGTTGGTTGAATGTTGTTGGGTGATGATAAGTTGACTGGCATATGATGGATCAATAGCCTGTGGAGTGCATGCACAATTTAGAAAATGTTAAATAGGCAAAAATAAGAAAACCTGTGCAAAAAAATCTTTGAAAAGTTTTAAAGAGCAGAATAGGTTGATTCTAAACTCTATTTTCAGTTTTTTTATGAAGAAACTGCACCATTAGAGGAAAACATGTAATATTTTTGAGTAAATAAGTTATGACACAACAGGTTTATTGCATTGGCTTGTTGCTACTCTGAAATTATAAGCATTTAATATTCCAAATCCGTAGTTATCGTCAGCGCACATTGAAATAAAAATGATGCCACACGTAATTCCAGGCGCAGCCTGTCTCTTTATCTGTCATGTAAAAGGTAAAAGTGATACTGGATAGCATGCGAGGAGTGACAGTAATAAAACAAATTGGGGGAGAATCGAATTTTTTAAGTAAAAAAAACTGTGATAAAATGAAAACATTACAGGGTGGATTGTATTCTAATTTCAGACATTGATACTATATTTTTTGTAATTATCTGAATACAAAATGCAATTTAATTTTTTTATGAAATGGTACATGTTTTGCACCCGTTTGAATATAACCAATAAACCCTCCCAATCGTGTTGTAAATATATTTTTTTGCAATTATCTGAATACAAAATGCAATTTAATTTTTTTATGAAATGGTACATGTTTTGCACCCGTTTGAATATAACCAATAAACCCTCCCAATCGTGTTGTAAATAGATAGCTGTAGCAATATGGTACTATGCATTCTTTTTTCCTCTTGGAAAATAGAAACAGTTTTAGTCCTTAAAACTAGTAATTGGTTATCGTAAAGGGAAAAATCTATGAACGCTCGTAAGTCTACCAAGTATGCATAATTTTAATGATTTTTGCTTCTGAGTGGTGTGTATAATAATGTAAGTGGGGAGTATAATAATAAACGCGGACACAATATAGTCAATTCATTCACAAAAAACCAGACAGACAGACAGTCATACCACTGTTATAACTTACAAAAATATTTTCGATTACATTTCAATCCTCGCATAGGCGTATATAGGCATGGTTTGTAATTGTATACCTACAATGTCAAAATGTTTCATTCGTAAAATACGATTATATATACTGAAAGATATTACACTTGTCAAATTCAGCGTTATTTATGCGGTTGCGGNATATACTGAAAGATATTACACTTGTCAAATTCAGCGTTATTTATGCGGTTGCGGTACAAGAAGGTGGAAAAGGTGGCTTCGCTTTTTTTATCGGTTTATCTCCCATTTCAAGTTGACTGTGTAAACGTATATATTTCGTAAGTTACGTAAAGGTATGGTTCGTTCCATTATTAATTCGTTTTGTGCCATTCAAATTATCACACCACCATCATCACCACCACTGACTGAGCATCGTGAATATTACAATGATTATCAAATTAATGCAACGTCTCGACCCGTGCAATAGGATCTGAATGCTTCTAAATACTACTACACACATGGTTGAAAATAGAATCCAGAGAATTAGTTTGGCCGACGAAAAGCATTTTCTTTTCCAGTTTTCAGTTTTCGTGAATGTTACAACCAGTATGGAAGTGAGTATTTGTAATGTAAATGTAACACGAGTTCTCTTTTTTACCAACGGATTGCACCGACTATATGCAGCTAACAGGTTGTACCATCATCATCATAATCGACTCTGCAAGAAGAAGTGATTGTCGTGATGATAGTCAAACCAGATCCTCTTCACTGCTGGGATGGATCTGCCTGCATACAGGAGCAGAGCAGAACATCTGAAAAAACATAATGATGAGGATGACTCCAAGCGGGATATGTATTTTTTTCTAGTTTGCTGAATATATAGTACCTACTGACATGGGGTTCAAAAAATGCAAAATTCAATGTTCGTGTAGCAACTGCCTAAAAGTTTAGCTGCAGGCAAGTTTTTGACATAGATACTACTGGTACAACCACCAATAAGTTGTGTAATCGCCAGCATGCTTGTTCTTTCATATAAAGAAAAATGAAAGTCAAGTGTTTAAGGGCAGGGCATCATGTTTCGAATAAATGTATAAAAAGAAAATGGAAGTGGCTAAGAATGGAACTTGTATGCAAAATGTTAACGATGAAAAAAATTAAAGCGTGTGTTCTTCTCTAACATTCTAACATACCGTCCATGATACATTTTTTTACAGCGGGATACATTGATACAATTTTTTTCTGACAAGAATACCAACAAAATTTATTATCTGGTTTTAGTTCGAACTTTGTACATGGCATTGAATGCTTTTAGATTGCAAAAGAGAAAAAAAAAACTTTGAAAAGAGGAAAGTTTGTTCGTTAAATTTGAAGTATTCCAGAGGGCAGCTTTTTAGTTATAAATAGGTAGCTTGTCTTTCAGCAGCGTTTTCCTCTACACATTACAACACCTTTTTGTCCAGAAATTGAAATGATGGTATTATCAATTTAAATTTAAATTAGTTCATTTGAACCGAAAGGGTAACCTGTTTGAGGAAAAATTATTTTACCCTTTGAACAGTTACCAGTGACCTACAACAAACTGTTGCTATTTAGTATTTAGAAACAAGTATCTCCATTTATTACACATTTTTGTCAAGTCTCTTATCCTGATCTGTGGTAGATCAATGTAAATTTGTAATGCTGTCATGTCCTGTGTGAAAACCAGATTATCCCTACTTTCGATCGGTACAACAAGTAAAGGAAAATTACAGGGTAATTCAGCAATGAGTCAACGGAAACCATCACTTTTTGTTAATCATCCATTTTTTGTAGAGGAGTGTCTGCTATCGTATAATTGATAATTGTAATTGCATCTGGTAGCTCTTTTTAATCAATGTAGACAGTTAATGCTGTGCTTTTATTGTTTTTGCAATTATTCTCATTGATTTCCCAGTTTTCCTACTCATGCATAATCTCATTATCATTAACTGTTCAAAGTTCGAACTATATAACTAAATGCATATATGAATAAGGTATTTATCTAATATACATATTATCAATGTAAAGTTCATGGATCGTAGCCATATACATATTTCACAGCTTGATGATTTTTTGTGTCGTTTGTCCTTCCAGTTCATTCTAGTTTTCAGCCAAACGTTCCAGCTGCTTCGCATCAAGTGTAATTTCAGACTCCAGAGCTATCAATATTCATGCATGGTAGCAGTTATAATTTGCAAAAATGCTGTAAAGTAATTACTTAATAACATCATTTATCGTCTGACATGTGCATTTGTAACACGCAACTCATTTTCTCTACCAAAAATCAATGTCAAACCAAGTAACTATCTTCATCATCGCCATCCTCGTTCCAAAATGTGCACAACATCTCTCTGCCTGTGTACAGCTAGATCTCTCAACTCCCAACCTACTTGTACCAAATTGTGTTCCGTTTTCTTGTCGTTGTTTGTCAACTACCTATATATAAGAAATCTAATTGAGCTGTTTCCTCCCATCACCATCGTCGTCATGATCATCAGGGCGGAAGTAAAAAAATAACATATTGTATTTCAGTGGAAGAAGGACAAACACTTGGAGCAGCCAAAGTCAACCATGTACCACCAAACCAATCACTACCACGCACGCATTTTCACTTAATTGCAACCTGCTCACATCGCAAATATACCTATTCCGATCTGACGCAAGCGCATCAAGTAAATCAAGTACATTCATTCATTTCCATACTAACATCATCATCCCTTTTGCTGGTTGTATACGTGCAAACGGCATAAGGGTATGTACACTTGCAAAAATATTTTTAGCCGTTATATCGTATACTTTCAATATACAGACATCTGCACTCAATCTACATGCTAACGTGGTTGTTTTAAACGACGGGAGTGAGAGAGAGAGAGAGGCAAAAATTTACACGAAATGAACCTGCAAACAAAACAGGTGAAGTGACAAGGCAGGCAAGACAAGGGCATTTTATTGATGGAATACGTAATGAGCTCTGATACACACGCATGTATAACCCTAGAGCAGTATTTTTTATTAGTGCTCCTTCCATTCTATTCCATACAAAACAAAAACATTAACTGTTAACAATTAGCCAGTGAATACTGCTTTTTATCATCATCCCCATGAGCCAGCCCAGCCATCTAAGCTCACTTAACCACTGGTAAAATGGTAAAACTAAAAAAAACGTATAAGCCAAATTTCAAGAGCTGGTAATGATGAAGATAATGATGGCGGTGGTGCCGTCATTTTGAACGGTGCACACAGGTGGATAACATGTACAAAGGTATCGAGATACAGATGCTTATAAGAATGTTCTAGCTGATATGTTTATATTATCCTTAATCCTTATAGCTAATCCAACGACGAGTGCAAAAAGAACTGATACAATAATAATTTCGTCTTTCTGTGACTGGTAAATGCAACATAATAAACTACAATTAAACGAATTGTTCATTTAACAGAGAAACCTTTTCATCTCATGTCTACTGCTGCGTACGCAAGAAAACTGATCATCACGGTTAATAACGAAATGAACATGCTTGGTTGGATGGATGGAGCACACAGCACAAATACACAATGGAAAAATAGCTGCTGCAACCAACGACGACGATGATGATGATGAGGGCAACCTTGATCAGCCAAATAAAAATCGTGACGATATACGATAACGTGTCAATCAGGTTACAATACACAACAAAATGTTATATTGGAGTGTAGGTACACGTACTATTTATCTATAGGTAATAGAATACCATATTTTATGACTTTATACACAAAAGTTATGATAGGGATACGCAGACATACAAATCTCTCTATATAGTAAAATAGATGAGCATTAAAATATACAGTGTGCGTTTGTGTGTGCCCGTAAAAATTGCAAAATGAATAATAATAATAATTTATTTATGTACGTTCCTTCTCCTCTCTGTTGATGGAAACAAACTGATAAGGAATTCGTTGAAATCGCAAAGCCAAATTTTGATTATTAAAAGCAAACGAACACAATGCTACGAAAGCTGAAAAAGAACAGAACAAACGCGCAGAGGCAAGAAGGACGGACGGTTGAATAGTTTGTGTTTGCTGCGGAGTCAGTTTATTTACAAAGCCATTTTTTACTCTGTTGGGTTTCATTTTTCTTGATTGTTGTCTCACACAGCAAAACAAAATATTGCATTATACCTCAGTATCAGCATGAATGAAAGAAGGGTTCCATATTCCATATACGGAGTGTGTCCCATGCTGTTGTTTGTTTCATGGGATCATCTCACTGTTTAGTATAAACTTTACACATGGCATATTGACTAATGACTTGACTGGGCTTTGATTTCGACTCCGATTTATTATTAGCATCATCAGTAACAGGAAAAAGTTAAGTATAAATAATGATAATAAGCCAACCCGCAGAAACATTCCATAATTGGTTATGAAAGGGCTTCTTGAATCCTGTCTGGTGATTAACTTTTGATTTTTTTTTTGTTTTTTGATGGTTGACTTGAGTTTGTATTGCTTTGTCCAGTAAATATGTTGGTTTCGTGAGCCATTTTTATTCTTTTTGTAAAGATGATGATTATGATGGTAATTCAAGGGACACGAAACGAACACATTTCAGTTTTTTGTAAACATACAATGATTGATGATTAATAATATTATAATACCTCAACAGAAGGCAGTAGAATAGAGGGATGTCTGCTTGTGGTAAATGACGATTAGATGGATGATAGTGCACTTTTACGTTATGATTAAAGACACTTTAGCCTTTTTATTCTTTTTTTAGACACACGACGATGGTAATGATAATTGCACCCTTTAAGCTAAAACAATGGAGAAAAATGTTGAACATTTTCTTCACGAATACCATGTTGACCGTCATGTCAGCAGGATTGATTTTTGGCTTGAAAAGCAAAAGTGTATGTTTTATATATGTGTGTGTGTGTGTGTGTATGTGTGTGCCACTAAACGACGCTTTTGACCGTCATCTTCTATCGATGCAGCAACGAGGCTAATAGCTCGTTTAGAAGAGACGATTCCATTCAAAGCCAATGTCATCCTATATATCCATACAACATTTCATTTTTATTCAATTGTTCTAAACAATTTTTATTACTTCTCGATTCTGCTGGTGTGTAGTTGTTGTTGTTGATGATGATCGTCGATCTGTGAGAGGAATAAAAAAAGGCTTGCTTGGCCTGCCTCCCTGAACGAGGATAACAGCGATTTTGACTGACGCCTTATTTATTCCTTGATGGCGAGGATGATGATGGTGATGATGATCATGATGAAGAAGGAAATGGACCTTACAAAAAATATGACGCGCCGAGCCGTTGCATGAAGCAGCAAAACAGCGGCAGCTATTTACAATGATCATGATCATGTTCAAGAGAAAAAAAAAACAAGAGGGAATATCAAAGACGACAAGAAAAGAAGCATTTTTAATAAATGTTTTAACTATGGTAAACGATAATATAATCGCGTTGTCGTCGTCATCGTCCGCGACTACAATAATGTATTATTGTCGCATTGTTGTTGGATAGTTGGATGGAGCATTTTTACAAGTAGACCTTGTGAGAGCATTAAAAGACATTATTAAGCACTTTTTTCTGTGCAAAATGCATTCTGTACGCTGAGATATTAAAGAATTATTAAATTGCTTGTCTGGTGATTAAGATGATAAACGGGATAGGTATATGTAATGACAGTCCCGTCGCAAGAGACCATATATGCAGCGCGAGCAAAATAACTAATGTTATCGTGCCCATAAATAATTTTTCTGTAAAGTGGCTTAAAAAAGTGTAGGACCCAAACTTATTATTTATTTGAATCCCTATAAAAGTGTCGAGAAAGAAAAACGATTTTTTTTTATAATTTGGTTCCGTCCGCGTAAAATGCCCCACACACGGTCCCAGAGACAAAGAGAAAAATCAGCCACACTCATAAAAGAGATGCTGCACAAAATTATTGCAGAAATTGGTTAAAGCGAGTTAGTACCAATAATCACTTGGAATTTTCAATGTCCTGTGGTGAAACGTGCTGTGCGATGATCGCCACACGGCAAAAGATGATCAAGTGAAGAGATACTACGCTACGACAAACCAAAACAAGTAGCAAAAAATTGTAAAAAAATCCTTCATGTTTTTTTCTACATTCGATATGGTTTTGATGTGTGGTGTGACCATTGGTGGCAAACAAATGGTCACGATAAAGCAACTATTTGCAGTTTTATCCAGAGAGAAGAGAAAGAATAAAAAAAAATCTTTTGTTTTATTTGAACACGTCTTGATTGCTATTTTGATAGCGATGTTTGCTGATCGCAAAATAATAACAGCTTCAACTAATTTGCTTACAAGTCAAAGTGATCTCTCACATTACTGCACAATTGGGAGAAGCAGGAAAACCAAGAGTGTAAATGGTGAAGGGCTGAAAAATGAATTGAAATGTAATACAAGGCTTTGCATGATGACCCATTAAAAAACTTTGCAACACACTTTTTAAGATGTGTACTCGGGTTCAGTTTAAAAAAAAAAACAGCTCAGTTATTTTTATCAGAACATGTTTGCATGTTCTTAGAAAGCTTCAATCTAATGACTGAAATCTACACACGTATATGCCTATCTCTTTGTTAGCAAAGGTGATATAGTACATAAATTGCACCGTATGTCATGCTGGCTGCTTAATCTAACCAATATTTCTAACAATTTTATGGGCTAGAGTGCTCACGATGGTGGTGATGTTGTTGACAACATCAAGCATGCCTCTTCCAACTAAAAAAACAAAAGAAGTCTTCAAATATTTTTAGATCAAGCCCAAGCATACAAAACACAAATCCCATCCCGAAATTTAACTCCACCCATTTTATCCAGTTGTTGAAAATTGACACGGCTATGTAAAGATTTGGAAAAAAACATAGTTTTTCATCTTCTCTTTAAAAATATTATGTAGCATTAATTACACGTTAAATTTCTTTACACGCATGAAGCAGTTCTCGATCACCCTGAAACTGTGTTCTTCACACGGAAGGGTCCTCCTATTATATCATATAAATAGGGCCAACTCCTCTCCCTCTCACACACACACTCTGCATCCACCTCTCTCCTTGCTAGAATAAAAACAAATATAAAGAAAAAAAAGTGGTATGGTTCTACTTGATTGCTATTTTGGAGTGGCACATTAATTTCACCCTACGAAAGTGTACAGCAAAGATATTAGCATATAGTCATTAAAAATTAGCATATAGCATAGAATTATTCCACGAGAAAATTGAGAGTGATAGTGATGGTTGAGTGATATTTTTATGTCTTGTGTTTGTGTATGTGTGTATATACGTGCATGTAAGAAGGATGATCTAATATTATCCATTTCAACACAAACTATTCACACATCAACAATGTAACAACGCGAAAAATATTAATCCAATCCAGGTTAACTAGGAATGTGTTGCCCTAAAATTATTAGCAAAAATGCTCTGCGTGCTTTAATGGATGATGTTTGATGCTTACTTGCGATGATTATTTTGTGTCTTGGCTTGTTTCTTTTTGGTTACGGATGATGTGTGAGGAGAAGAGAATATTATTGAGCTGTCTAATTACCATAATGTTAAACACACATGCACACATGATCATATCATCATATAATAAACCAAAAAATGCAGCCGCCGTTGATGTATTAGTTAGCCTCCCTTGCATTTTGAAGGATGAAAATGTAAACAACTTTCAGAATGCTCCACCTGTCCCCTGTTCTCCCTGTTAATCATCAAATACACAAGTACACAAAATGTATACAAGATATATATAACGCACGATTAATATTGGTATTATCGCAAGTTCTTGCTTCCGCCAGTTTGTTAGATATGCTTTTGTAGAAAGATAAATATTAAAGAAAAAACATCTAATTATTTAACCCTGTCAGAGAGGAGGCACGAGGATAATTTTAACGATAGTTTCCAAAAACTTTTATTGCATGCTTAACAGCTCACCGTAAAAGGACACTTGAAATCCCTAACCAAATTAATTTTATTTGACTACACCTTTCTTACAAAGAACAGAAGACGATACAGCGTGTATAAGTACGTGTAACCTGAGTACAGTTGTTGTTTGTTTGTTGTTGTTGCGGTACAATACGTTTCACAGAAAAAAAAACTAATAATGCACATCTGCCGTTTGATAATGGAGTCGTAATAATAGTATTCATTTGTATATCGTCTTGCATTGTTGCCAGTTTCCAAACAAAGTTATTAGTTCCCAAACTCGGTGAAGTGTATAACTTTATGCAAAATGGAAGGGTTTCGCACACATTACGATAAATAACCACACGCAGACATATGCATCTTTGGCTTTTGTACAACCGCTATCGTCTAATTGCTTTCGCTAAATATTTGTAGGCGGCACAGTATTAAATCTCTGCAAAAGCGTGTACAATTTTATAGGCAGTTAGTTGTTGAATGCTTTATGAATAATTTAACAAATAAATTAAGCCATGCCCCTAAAGGATTCTGTGTGTGCGGAAAATTTGTTTCCTATTGCTTAGCATTGAATGTGTTGTGTTAAACGGCGTGTTTCCTTTTAATATGAAGATGTTGAAATTTTGATTAATAATAATAATGAGAAGCAATTTCGTGAAGGAGAGTGTAGAACGCAGTGCATATTTGTGAGCACACAGATAACGCACGTGAAACAACAATGTCAGGGAATGAAAGACCACGTGTGTGGTGGGTATAGAATTTTAGTATCGTTTTTAAACGCAACTAAGTACCTAGTTAGTAGGGATACGGTATGTATTTAGGTAATTTATTATTTTTAGGGTATGTTGCAACCTATCTCGAATTTCAGAAATGCACCTATTGTAATGTTATCGTGAAGCAATAGTAAGAAAAACATTTAAGATCACCAGAAAGATATTCATAACACCATTTTATCTTGCAATCTTTTTTTGCAATTTTTTTTATCCTGTGCTTTTTACTTTCGATACCACACTCTACCTGTGATCTACGAGTCTACGAGTGTTGGGGTGATATTTATACATATATCCGCTCTCCTTTACTAGCATCTCATAGAGAGGAATCTCATCATAATGTCGATTCCATTATTTTATTTGACTGCGAAAATCCCCACTGATTTTACATTCACATCAGCAGAGGCCTTTTTTATCTTTACAGAAAAAATGGATGTACTCCACTCAGCATCAGCATCCACATGTAAATTTGTTTTTATTATTCCCCCTATCTGTATTTATTGCACCTTTTAACCATTTGTTCATACGATCAAAACTAATCACACCTGAGCGATTCTTACTACTTCTTTTTTTTCAGACGAATATATACGTACCTATATACAAATTATGTATATCAGCAAAAAACGTAAACATTAAGCAAAAAAAAAAGATTTTTGAGAAGTTCCTTCCTGAACAATTAAAGAAATACAACACGCAAGATCCTCTACATAGAGAAGCAAAAAGGTGAGGAGTGAGCAGAGAGCACCCACACACACACACACATACAAAGACACACACGTTTTTATTATCATTTCATTACACATTTTAAAAAGTTTTACCTATAAAGTCATTGCAGCATGTCGTCATCATCACCATCCATCACCGTACAAAGCAGCATCTCTTAAAAATAAAATAAAAAAAATTGGGGTTGTTCGAGTTGTAGTTGATGGAATGTTGGATGATACTACAAAAATATTATTGTACTAGTAGCGCGTTTTTTCCCCTGTGAGACATTTTTTGGTGTATTTCTGCATTTTCAACTTCCCATGCTCAGTGGTTATTGGTTCTCTTACGTCGTCTTCTTTTTTGTATCTCTGTCGACTCTCGACTGCACTTCTTTTTATGTGTAGGTTGCACGCAATCGATGTGAAATATGGGATGGCGACTGACGATGACGACTGCGACGATGACATTAAACATATATATATATAGGCAACTATAAAATACTATTAGGTAAGAGTGTGCAGTAACAACACCAAGATAAATTAAAGTCAGCAGAGAGCACGTACTTCATCTACTTGTAGTTAGTAAAGTAGGTACTTACGTGTTTAACTGCTGTTGTAATGGTAGCTTACCGTGTATTTTCATAGATGTAAAAAGAATACAATGTTACAATATATCATTTTAATGGGACTCCTACCACTACATATTATACTACACTCAACATTATGTATTGTGTTATGAGGACAAAAAGAGAGAAAATGCCACGAATCAAAAAAGTGTATAAATAAATAAATAGTTTGATTCCATTAAAATGAAGCAGACGTGACGTACAAAATTGTTGATACGAAATAAAATTGTTGTTAATGTCGGGTTTGGGTAGTAATCAGCGATAGTTTAATATTCTATCTCTCAGTCTATTAACTCTGAAGACTGTTATTTATGAGTGATCGACTGTAAATTGAATGAAGCGAGTACATAGTGCTAATTTGATAGTGTTCAATTGATTATGCAAGCAAAGTAGGGGTGTGCTCTATAGCCGAAGGATATATTAACTTGGGTGTAATAATGACAACAGTAGTAAGTAACTCAACCGATAAATTAAAACCAAGTAAGCATTCTCTGGTAGACAGAGACGGGCTAAAATAAGGTTAAATTGGTGTAGGTAATTGTATGTGTGTATATACTTTGTTCCCTGTTGATTGATTTAGGCATTTTTTTCATGAAAAAGGTTTGTACGTAGATATATAGTATGCGCCCTTTTGGTATTGGTCAATTTAGTAAGCCCTGTGCTACTAGCCAATATAAAAAGGCAAGGAAAATTGAGTATGATGAACTGCTTAATAACACGATAATTGGTTTTTAAACGAGTAACGCAAAGATTTCCCTCTTTTTTGAATGAATACGTACGCAAAAATAGCCATGTTTGTTTGCCAAAAGTCAACAAGGAACACACACAGTCAGACAACATTAAACTCTTTGCTCTGTAAAAGAAAATACATCCTTACATTTTATACGACTCATTTTTTCTGCATGTTCTTAATAATAATTTATTATAAAAACAGATTAGATCTGACTTGCTGCTGCTGCTGATGATGATGATCAGGATAAGATGAGCAAAACAAACATGTACTAAAGGTACATAAATTATATGAAACGCAAAAAATAATAAAAGTAAAGGGGAATTTTTTAAAAAGGGAATTTTATATTCTAGGATGCGGCGGCGGCAACGATGATGATATGATAATAGTAATGAAATGCTGATTTGCTGGTGGGGATGACAGTGACGATATGATGTGTAGCAAGTATAAGGAAGACACTAAACACTAGACTTGACCAAAGCTGATATATTATTATTATGTAAAAGTTGTCATATCGTTGTATTATATCGCTTGACGCTTTACTTTACTCTCAATTAGTTCGCACATGTTTAGAATTTGTAATAAAAACGATGTCGAAATCATGACAAAAAATAACAGAATTTTTATAGCCCTTCGAGCTCATCTCTCTACTCTCTCTCTCTCTCACTGTGTGTGTCTTCTTCCCCATTTTTGCTGGTTTTGAATGAGTTTGTTTACAATTTCGACGCATTTCGTTTAGCATTCCTATTTGTGCAACAGAATAGCTGTAACGTGTAAATTTAGTCTGTAGGCATATATTTAGGTAGGTACGTAGTATTTACCTAATTACATGTGTGTGTGTGTGCACAGTACATGTACGTAGTAGTACGTGTGTGTGCTCTTTAAAAAATTTGGTGCGCACAAATTATGATGAAGGACGAGAAAAAGTTGTACAATTTTATTGGCAGAGACAACACCACTGACTTACTTTTTTTGGGGAGATTTTTGCTCTACAGCACCATTTGCAGCTATATGTGCATAGTAGTAGGAGAGTTGTAGGATGATGTAAAAAAACTGGTGTTGCGTACATTGTCCATTGTTTGACTTGTCATCAAGATAAATGCGATATTTAAATTAGAGACAACATGAGGGATTTTAAACACAGCGGGAAGGATTTATGGAAGGAAAAGGCCATAAACGTTTTTCCTGGTGGCGATTGCCGGTAAAGTACAGGTAGATTGTGTTTGCTCACTTATGGAAAATCTAGTATGTTTTATACTAAAATGGTGAATGGACACACTTATAAATAAATGATTCAATCTATATTCATATCTATAATACTTTAAAAAAATTGATAGTCACGTCGTAAAAAAATACTGTCACTGCCGGGCTGAGTTGTGAATTGTAAATGGAGGGTTTAGGGATTTTACTTCTAGTTGGAAAATTAACATCAACGTTGCAATTTTGGTAGGAAGGTGGGTAAACACCATAAAAACAATTTCCAGCACTTGATATGCAAATGTACTGGCTTTCCCCTTTCCCCTGCCAGTTGCAATTATAAACGTCGTTTTTTACACACACACAGAGGTAATATTTCTTTTTGCCATTTTGCGTAAATCATTTCCCCAAGAACCATTTTAGGAGTGTTGCTTATATGGCATTATAAATCCATCTTATTATAAAATGCTTACTTTACATAATAATAACTTGCTCAAAATTTATTCTTTTATACAAAAAAGAAAAAGTTAACAGTATTGCTAATTACACATGCATGATGCTTACTGTTTGTGTTTGCCGGAGCTTTACCTACTGTGAAGTTGTACCTACCGCCGCCGCTCTTGAGCATCACTGTCGTGATAATATGATAATTATTATGATATGATGGACGACAAGCAAATGTAAAACCTAATTACATTATCACACCATTTTACTTCAAAAGTGCATCAGCTATAGTACAGTATACACATACCCACGGACATGATGCTCACTACTGACTATCAAATACGCACCTGCATTTTTCATTTTTACTGTATTCCTGTATGTACCTATGTGTGTATGTGTGTGGTTTGTTCGTGCACATCCCATTACGCCTGTATGATCATGATGATGATCATAATGATTATGATGACGCTGACGTTGTTGACGTAGATGCTACATGCTCTTGTTGTTCCACACTCTTGAGTGTGGGAGGAAGAGGAGGTGGATGACAGGCCACATGGTGGTGAAAAGCTTTGGATTACTGTGTTGCGGATGCGGATGATCCATCAACCCATACAACAGCCTTGCACGTTTTCCGAGCATCGTTGGTGACGTCGGTTTCCCGTAATCAACTCAACATGCCAACCTCCCCCTCAATCCGTCTGAAGAGCCGCAGTAACAGCTGAAACCGCACAAACTTAATTATCTAGTTAACAACGGGTTTGTACAGGGCTTGTTTCGCAGAGCTATATTTGACAGTGAAAAAGCTCACACACGTACAAAACGTTATAATAAAATGAGTAGGTACAAAGTACGGCTTTATACAGTTGTACCAGCAGGACAAGCAATGTTTATTTCATCCGCCTACCTCCTCCTCAGCCGCATCATTCAATTCTTCAATTTTGACGTTGTTATCGTGGTCGTGAAGTTAATGACTTCCAGGAATTCTCGTCATTTAAATTTTTCGACAGATGTCCCAACGTACTAATTACATGTGAAATGTGAACAGAATACGGTAAAATATGTCGTATTGACGCGAATTGTCAAACATTCATTGAACTACATGGTTATAGGCACAAAATAATTCGTACTTACAATTTATCAACAATATGTGTCACGTAAACCACTTGCGTAGTTCCTTAACTAGGTATATACAAACCCGTAAAGAAAAAAAATACTAGAGACCATTTAACCACAGCCAGAGTTCTAGCCTACTAGCGAACCAACAAAACCAAATTCCATTATCATGGAACCACTCATACATAACTTGGCCGCGTCCTATTACTTACGTTGCAGCTTCGGGCTTTGGCTTTGGCGTGTAAATACGTGGTTGAATTTGCAAAAAAAATCGCTTATTTCAGCTCGACAAACATTCGAGTTTTCTTCAGTAGAAAAATAGATACATTATGCCTGTACACATAAGTAGGTATGTAGGTATGTAGGTATTCCATTGAAATGGCAAAACAAACTTATTTGACAGAAATACGCTTTTGGTTGAAATTGAATTTAGTTCTACAGCTAATTTACACGATATACCCATTAAACATGAATCGCTCACTCTCATTCATTTTTACATTGGTACATATATGGGTAGATTTAGGCGCACAGTTTTCATGCTAAAATATTATTAAGAAAAGCGGAATGTAAACAAGAGGCAACAGTAAATATTATTCAATTTCACTTGCTTTACCCTGTGCCGTGTAGCTATATAGGTAGTAATAAAATCCAAATAAAAAGTGGAAAACACACGTAAAGGATCATTTTTTTGCACGAATGTATTTCAAACTACGCATTTTTCACACATTCATGTATACCTACACTTATCTTGTTATTCTTGTACTTTTGATTCACCAATGCAGTCCAAACATTGTGAATTGTGATACTTATTTCCTCCTGTTTGCTGTGGTTGACACGCTTTGAAAATGTAGATTTGTACTTTCCTGCACGGTAGTTTTACTTTTTAATGAATTTTTTCCATTAAAAGACATTATTTTGTCAAAAAACAATTCAGCAGAAAGTTCTCTCTCTCCCCTTCTCTCTCTCTCTCAGGATCCTCGCTATCAAAACGTCTTTGTCTTTTCCTGATAAAATTGAATTCAATTAGCCGTCTAGACGTGTACGTACATAAGGATTGATTGATGATGATGATGATGATGCCTGTGAAGAGTGTTACACTAACTTACTGAGACAGAGAGCATTATTTTTTATAGTAGTCTCTGAGGTACATTCTTTCTTCTTCTCCCGACGACACGACAGAGAAGAGTCAGCAAAAACATAAGCATGTTATTGTAGCATTCACACAAAATATACGAAAATAACATCAAATCAAAATGGGAGAGAAAAAAAATTCAAAGATTAGATGTACGAATACGAAAGAATGTGGAAATAAGAAAGAATAGGGTCGGCAAGCCCCGTCGCTGATTTAAATTCACGAACTGCCATTCATTTTTTGAACAATAAATTGACAATAATAAAAGGATTTTTGGATACACCTGATTTACATGAAGTAGAAGAAATCTAGAGAAGAGAGAGAGAGAAGAAAAATATATAAATATCCTTTTTTGTCTCACGATTTTCTCAACCAAAGACAACAATTATTCCTACAAAGACCATCTCAGGGATTTAAACCAAACCAAAAAGATTGTATGGTTTCTATTTTTTTTACAGTGCACACAAAGTACAGAGGATAGTGACAAACAACGAGAGAGACGCAATTGCAAAAAAAAGTGCAATGTCATAACATGGATGCACGCGCACTTAAAATCAAAAAAGCCAATCGCGAGATAAATATCTCTTTCTGTAATCTGTCAGTTTAACTTTGTTTACTACACACTTCACCTTTCCCTCTACTACTACTGCTGCTGCGTTTTCATTCCTTCGTTTAGGGAATACCTGCATAAGCTGGGATTTTTTCCTTTTGTTGTCCATCCTCGCGTCACATGCTAGATTCAGAAAAGTGTTTATACATACATACCAAATATCAGCTAGGCTGTTCTTATCAGGTACCCTATAACCATTTAGCTTTGTAATATCGCGTCTGTGTAGTATTTATTGTTACTATCACAAAATGCTCATGTCACTCTCGATTTCATTTCCACCCATTTTTCATTCCATTATTCCAATCATTATATCGCACTTTTTTTAGTGTTATTCAATGTTCCTCTCAGTAAATACAACGGTAGACAAACCACAGAGTAGCCCTTTACATATAATTTTGCCCATTTTTAGAAGGCTTCGTTACCACTGATTTATCCCAAGCCCATTAAAAGGATCATAAAAAATTTAATTCTCTCCATTTATAACGTACAATTAGAAAAGGTTTCACTGTTACAGTACACAACCATCATCCTCCGCCTGCAGTTCTCCCCCACTCCATAAATTGTGTTATAAATGGCAGTTTAGTTACATTTGTCATTTTTCTTCTCATCGTCGTCGCAAGCGTCTGTATAAAAGCATCCCTTTTGATAGATTTTTTTCTCACTCGCTCTCCGCATTGACTATTATACGATGTGGTCTACTCTCTACTTAATGAAACAACAGGGCTATAGTATATCCTGACGCTGCCGTCGTCGCTTACAATGTGTGACTGTAATTATTATTCAATTTTTGCAAATTTTAAAGAAGAAAAAAAATAGTAAACACTCTTGCTTTTTGTTCTTGCCCACCACTGCTCTTAAATAATGTCTATAATTTTTATACCTTTCATCGGTCTCCTCCGCTCTCCCCCGCAATGACGCCGCGCACAGTCAGCAGGCGCTTCTGTTCACATTATCAGCTTCAGCATTTAATCCTTTTTTATTTCTTGCACGCGTTTCGCTTCAATTTACAAAAGATGTGTTAACGCCTACAGCACACCTTTACACAATCGTAAAAGTTTTATATCAATATATCACTTTTTACCAGAACAGTAACAACAACGCAAAACGCAACAAAAAAACGCCAGCTGCATATTTATTATATGACGACGACGTAAACGTAAGCACGAAGTTAAACTACAAGGAAAAATCACCAACAACCACTTTTGCATCTCGGTATAGGTATGTAAGTTCTATACAAGTACTACACTACACGGTGTACGATATGATGTTACTGATGTTATTGTTGTACCACAGGAACGTTGCACTATATATTATTTTTTTGTAATCTCCCAGATAGAGCGTGTGGAGTGAGAGCATGCACGTAGGCAGATAGTAAAAACATGTGTTGAAATTGGAGGAATATCATGTGCAGCACATTATGATTATTATTATTCTTGTTCAGGGAGGAGGAGGAGGAGAAAAGGCTTCATCATCATCAAAATATCAGCAGGTAGCAGAAAAGTTAAGGACACTTTCAAGCGGTTATTGCAACTTGTAACCGTTTATCAACAGCAGGGCATCGAAAAAAATGCAGGCAAAATAATAGAGAAGCCTAGTGTAATTTGAAAAAGATAATAGGGATTATAACATGAATTTTGGTATCAATGCATAATGCGTGCGCCGCTAAAGATCGATAATTTTAGCCACAACGGCGCAGTAACATTTGTTACTATTTGCTTATATAAAAAAAGAAAATTAGAGCAAGTTGCAGGTTTTATTAAAGAGCCAGTGAGTGGACTTGAGAGATTATCTTGTTGTTGGTTTGTTATCCCCCTATATTATAATTTGTTCCGTCTCCATGTTATGAGTTAAACATTACAGATGTTTAACTCCATGTTAAAATTTCCTCACCCGTAGTTAAACATTACAGATG